>LYUA01001459.1:116014-132953 GCA_002093875.1 Calopteryx splendens
GAACACGTCAATCAGAGGTAAAAAATATTCTAAGGCATGATAATTCTCTTACAGCCTAAGGCTTTAGAGTCTTTCCATCACAGAGAGCGCTTTAACAAAGATATATACACATTCTAGCCATTCGTATGATAGCATAGCACGTAGATACCACTAGATTACTCTACGATAATATATACACCCGTTTCGCCAGCTTTTCAGCGGTGTATATCTGGGGGTGCAAATACAAAAGTTAGGGGAATTGGAGTGTGAAAAGCATTGGATTAACAGTGTAGAGCCTAAAATTATCGCAATCGCGTACCTATTGATCGTAAGAAAAATGAGTCCCAGAATCGACTAGCACTGGCATTGATTTCTTTAAATTATTATTTGCATTCACATATTTATCCGATCGGTGAATGTAATTTGGCCACAATTAACTGACTGCACTCAAGTTTCAGGGTTTCCGTATTTTCTTATTAGTACTTATTTCCTATCATTACAAGTATTGCGACAACGAAGTAAAAAAGAATCGACTAATACCAGTAGACATTAGGGTAGGTGACACGAAGAAACATGGGATCCCGTTATCCATATCAACGCTGCCAAGCTGAACGCTTTCTTCCTTCAAGGAGCGAGTGTGTGTGTCGAGGAGATGTGACACGAGAGGATGAGTGGGTGAGGGACGACGGGAACACTCTACCACAAGGTAAAGACGGACAAACAGACAGAGAGGGAGGAGAGTACGCTGGGGGAGGAGAAGGAAGGCCACACACGGAAAGGCGAGATAACGTCGCGTTCGAAAGACGGCGTCACCGTCGTGTCTCTCTTTCCTGCGAAGTGTGATTTTTTTATCGCAGTCATCCCTCCTACTTCGACCCTCTTGGCAGTAGACGGACGCTCGAGAGGCGACGAAAAAAAAGAGCTAGGGAAAAATGAAAAATTCGAGTCGATGACCAGTAATCAACCCGAATGTCGGTCTTGGTACTAAGGGCACGGTAGTCCAGTGGGTAGAGCGCTGAGTTACTAACCCTGGGAGGGTCCTGGTTCGATTCCTGGTGACGCCTCTGGGCAGCCTCAGCTTCACCCAAAGGTTCATAGACTTAACTCCGTAAAAAATCTCCATTTTGACACGATAGTTTTGTAACTGGAACAATGTGTGACAGGAGCCGATATCACTCATTTGGAATCTTACTAAAAATACGGAACAACAAAAAGATGAAATAATTTGGACCATTTGGAGTTTCATATGCATCACTTATTCATTCATACCACTAAAATATCATTAACTCCCAGGTTGTTTTTGATAGTTGACAGTACGGTTCAACCCAAACTAAGGTTTAGAGCGTATGAAATTCACACAGCTTGGAATTTTGAAGGGGTGGGTCAGAGGAATCACTCGAGAACTACGCCCGGAATCTTCCCGTCTGTAGCCAAGCGTTCTATGAGCTACCTACGTGTTTCCTTCTCTGGTTATCATTTGATGAATTATTTTGTGTTCAGAAACATGAAAATCAAAATTTTTTATGGTTATATTTAACACTCACTATTTATATTTTTTCTAATTTTTATTCTGCTTGTCAACTTAATGACCTTTTTTGAAAACACTATACTCCTTTACATCTCCGCTATACTTAACAGTAATTAAATACACATAATTTCAGAAAATAATTTCTGTTTTACGATTAAGGTATGGTGGAAATATGAAGCGTCATGTGCATTATTTTTAATTATTAAATCACTTCCCTGTGAACGGGGTCCGCCCATACACTCAAGCTCATTTAGATTAAACTTTGGGCCCAGAAGGGATGTCAAAATTTAATATTTTGTTAAAAAAAGGTTAATTATCTATAGCCGCATCTCGATAACATATATCCTCTTTACGGGCGCCGATGCTAATAGCTTCGTTTTCCTAAACGTAAAATGATAATAATAAATAGAGCAAACCTAAAACATTCTATTGATTATGACACTTAATTCAACCAAATTATGAAATAATTTAAGTCACATTTATCTTAATATACTACGCAGCTACTATATTATCTTCTAAAAGTACTTCAAGCAAAGCTAGAAGGGGAATCAGAAGAATAGAAAATACTGGGTAGGCAATCGAAGGAAAATAAACAGGAATATTAGCAACAAAATAAGGATAAGTACGGCGTCCCTAGAGAGAGGGTGTAATCAACGCGAAGGAGCAAACGAGCAGGCAAGCTTTCAGACACCGGATTTAATACCCATCACAAAGAGGAAGGTCCCTCTTGCCCCTCTTAAAAAAAACCTCTCTCAACAATGACCGTAGAAGAAGTGGAGCCCAGCACGTCGTACGCCCACGAGACGAACGGATAAATGCACTCGAAGCGCGGCGTAGCTTCGCCCACCTCTATCTTGTTGATATCTCAATTGCGGGCAGCGCCATATTTAGCTCACAGGCGGTCGGTTTGAAAGGGCGATTTGAATGGATTCGTTTTGTGTAAAAAAAAAGAGTCAGCAAGAAGCCTTTCTCCTGTCGTGTTCGTTCGGGAGGCTGTTCCACGGAGGAGGAAGGGTTTCGGTGAGGAAAAATGTTGAAAAGAGCACGACGACAAGTGAAATCTTAGAGTGATTACTTGGGTAAATTCAAAGGGTGTATCTTTGGAGGGAGAGAAAAAGATCAATGAGCAACATATAGACGCACGGCAAGGATTAAGCACACTCACTCAAGTATCACTTACCAATACCGCTCTAAGTAATGGGTCAAAAAAGAGCACTTATGCAAAGGTAGCTCTTGAATTTTCCTACAGTCATTCCACTACGATGGTACAGGTATGTAAAAACAATGATCTATTTAAAAATACAATAAATTCTTAATGGAAATGAAATTAAATATTTAATGCCAAGTTATGAAATGGCTATTAAAAATATCCTGAAAAATTGAGAACATGGTAAATAATATTTCAAAAAAGGAAAGTAACGATATAAAATATCATTTAATCGAGAAACCGTTCCAAAACATCTCGCCAGTGGTTCTATAAATATTTTTGACAGGGTACAAGTCACCAGTTTACCATAAAATATTTAGGTTGCAACACAACCTATCTATTAGGAAGGTTTGATGAAATAGTAATTTTGCAATTTCCACAAATAGGTATTGTTGAAATAATGAAATAATGTTGCCATCCAACGAAACCATGGTCGCGGAAAATAAACTTACATGTGGAAATTGCAAAAATCATATTTCATCAAACCTTTATAGTATGGAAGACTTCCACCGAGTTACGCGTGGAACTCGTACCTATCCATTAGGATTTAAAATATATGTGAGCAAACTTTTGAAAGTTATTTAATGAACGCACTACAGACCGAGTACCTACGTAATAAGTACGTACGTTTCGACGGACTGACTATTCGAAATTGAAGTATTTTAACTATACGCGATATGCTAATGATTTTCGCTGCAAATTAATTTTAACTTCAGAATATTTCACAATTTATATTCTACAGTGCGGATATAGCCCCGACGGACTGAGGACGCAGAGTCCTTTTGGACAAGTATTCCTCTCCTGACAATGCTCGTCGAAAGATTTGTAGCAGGAAGCTGTCATTTAAAATGATCTCCAAATACACTTTAAACAAGTTCGGAAGCTTTCAAGCTTGTTGATCAAAGAAAAAGAATCAAATGGCATTTGCCCCAGTCAACAAAATTAAACGTGGATCAACTTCGGCAAAAAAAATTTTTATAACTATATATTTTGGAAATAATTCCGTAAGTTCTCGAGTAATAGACATCAATTTATATTCCAAAAATCTTCCACAAAAATTAATTCATAGGTTTTTTGGCTTGAGGGCTCAAATCTGAGAGCAAATTTTTCTTTCTCTTTGTTTTTCTTCACAATGTACAACTCGAAATGTTATACAATCACGATCAAAGGAAAAATACTGGTCTTATTTATCTACTTAGAATGCAACGATCTTTACAGCTTACCAAAGTTACCAAAGTACCCAAAGAGTCCCATTATGGGCAATGGAGTCTTACAAAAGCTCGTATCAGGATCTCTTAGAAAGCTTACTTTAGATGAAGGTTTATCCAGATTGGGTTGAGAACGAAGGCAAGAGCCATTCGTGAGTCGCAGGAAAAATTCATGAGATTAATTTCAGGTCAATCCATTTATTTTCCATGATAATGCTGGCAGTAAACAGAAGTAATTCGGCGATAGCATCTCCGACGTTTGAATCTAAATAACATGTAAATGAACGTTCCGCAATGACCGAATTCTACACCAAAGTGCACAACTCAATCTCGATTAGGGATTCGAACCAGCGACACATGGTTTAAGTGAGTTAACCTGCTGCCCACCAAACTATCCACAGCCGGTACATGCTTCACTCTAGGTCAGGAGTGGGAAGACTTTTTGGCACAGGGGACACATGACCTCATTCATCATACGGCATGCGGGTCAGGTGAAGGCATGTAAGGGGTGAATATGCCTAATCGAAGGGCTTACTGCTATTAAATAAATTGGGCCAAAATATGGTTTTGATAGCACTCGCACTAAGTCTTAATACTCGTGAAATTCGCAAATGAGAGCCAACAAAACCTTGCCACCTGTGATTATCCAGATGTCCAGCTGTGATTGCCCCAAGAGCATGACCTAAACCTGAACCAGTGACCTTTCAGTCAACAGCCGAACGTTCCACAAAGTGGGCTACCACGTATCCTTGACGGACTAGTAAAATGAGCATGGTTATCGCTCGCTAAATGTGGAATTTGCATGGGGAAGGCATGCACGCATATTGAGGCGCTGCCTTGAATAAACAAACATTTTTGAAACGCAAAACAACTGGAAAACTATAGTATATATATTAATTAAAGTGTGAAGGAAATATACTATATTTCTCGTTTGTAAGGCCACACATCGAATGTGCAGCGGGCAAATGCGAAGGATTCCAGATAACTTTAATTCAAGGATTTGAAAAAATACAAAGAAAAACTGCCTAAAAGATAAGTTGCCACCATGCTCGCATTGGGAGCCCCTGAATAAGGCTGAGCGGCACTATTCGAAATCACACGATGAAGATCTTTTAAAGAACACACGTTGAAAGAGGTTGAACATTCAGCATCTAAGTGGATCATCCCCCCTTCGCCTAAGTATGATGTCCATAAGCACCCCCCACCCTCAGCTCTTTATAATTCTTCATGAACCATATCGTCCATTTATTTATATCGCGAATCCGATATAGTCGATACCTTTCAGATACACAATTCCAATCACAATGCGATAATTAGAATACCGAAGAATCCCAAATCTGGATTGAACTTAATGCAAAGATCTCAATCGTGACATTGCACTCTTGACATCAATGAGATAATCCAAGCCCCGTACATCGGCAGGTCGGACGATAATGACAAAATTTAAAGAGATATAAACATACTGCCGAAGATTCCAATTTACCATGTTTTCCAAACAAGGATTTATTTCCCCCCGAAACATTTCATGATCACGATGTAAAGAATGATACACTAATAAATTCATTAAAGTCTTTCCCCTACAGAGTAATTCCGCTATATCTCCATTTCTAGTCTCCTATCAACCCCTGCACCCCGCCTCTGATGCGCTTCACGTGGTACCATGCGGATGAATATGAAACTTCTAAGTAGGGCATTACTCGCTAGGATGTAGGTGCCTTTCCTTGAATGCATTGAAAGGAAAGGAAAAAGCGCCGGACGGTGGGCCGTATCTTCCTCACCTCTGCCGTAGGCCCCGAGTAACCACCCCAAAATGATCTCTCCTATCGAGACAGAGAAACTCAGGAATGAGAGGAGAGTTGTATCGGCAGCGAAACGGCGCCTACGGTGCGGGGGTTCGCAATGGCGGCAGGTGCTCCTACTGTTCCACCTAGCGTCCCTCCTCTGCTTGACAGATACTGTTATGGGATGCCGCCGTCGTTCGGTTAGAAGTGCTACCTCTTTCCCCTTTTATTTCGGATCGAGACGGCCTTAAATTATCCTTCCACCGCACACTTTATATTTATGGTTTTTACGACAACGCCTAGGACACACATACCGTATAGGCACGTGTTCAGGATGAGGAGAAGGCGGGTGGAGGACGGGCAGGGAAAAGGGGGCGTAAGAACCACCTGCTACATCCCGAAGGGGCGTGTTTGCAACCTGCATCCGAAACCCTTCAGGAAAAAAATAAAATGTTTTTTGAGCTTGACTTATCGATGCAAAACCCTGCCGGTTAGAACAAAATAATGGCTCCTCCCCAAGGACTGAGGCAGCCTTAAAAAATACATTTGGAAAAAAGAAGCACACTACAAATGGCATACTAATACGCACTCTCACAACAGCAATTTTTTTTTGGACTTTCTGGATACGGGAATGGAAACAAATTTTCCCCTTCCACAGATTTCATTATCCAGGTACTGCGGTTTCAAGGTTATAACGTATTTCTCACGGAATTCGGTTCGCGAAGAGCAAATAATGTTACTTAACACAAACGTGATGCTGTTTTGATACTGCAGTACTTTCACCTAAAACGCTAGAAATAACGCTCCTCATATCAGTTCCAAAAATGAAAGCCGTGAGTAGATCGCGGGTTAATTCAAAAGATTCGATATCTTTAGCATTTCATAAGTAAGCCATTTCTTTATTCGGAAAGTACTCAGTATTATGGAGACTTGAAGAGGGCGATGTGTTAATTCTTGAATGCGCAGAGTTCACGAATTTCCGTTTTCTAGAGTAATTTTAATATTTCTTAAATATTATATTCGTCTGTTCATTCGAACAGAAAGTTGAAAATTGTCATATAAGATACAATGAAGACGAATAATGTAAGTATTATGGAAAAAAAATTAAAATCCCAATGATTGGTAGTAATCACATATTAAGTTGAAAACTGGGTAGAAAATTAAATAATAATAAGGTAACTTAAAGCATAAGATGGAATATGCACACTCACCCACGACTTGATCGCAGAGTATTCGTCAAATAACCAAATAAGTGTTCTGACTCACCTGTAAAGGAAAAAAAGACGAAATTGAAAATATGTATGCATTTTCAAAAGTACTAGGCGCATTTCTGATTAATCAGAGATTACATTAATTGCATTTTTTTTACACCCAAACCAAAAGACATTTGATATTTGCACATCTTATTAAGCTAATGTCATAGAAATAGGGAGTGGCTTAAAATTTTTCATCACACAAATGCTAAAAATATTGGTTTTGAATTTCAACTCAATTATTTAAGTATTTATTAGAGACGATAGGCTGAGAAAATTTAATTAAAAGATAAGAAGAAAAGATGAAATTGGTGAAGACGACCATCTCAGGCGGAGCAGCATCTATCTAGTGGAAGATTTCCAAACTACAGGGAAAAATAAGAGCTTATTCTATATTACGGGAATCTATAATTTTTTGTTAATATTTAAAAATTATGCTTTCGCGGTAGGCCACTATTCTTAAATAATGAAAATATCTTCGCTTACGAGGAAAAATCAAAATTGTGATCCCATCCAGTTTCCGCGGACCTACACCATAGTTCAATGAAATTTGTACACGCCGACATTCGTGACTTTTGAATCACAAAATTGAGTTCTAAGTATTTAATAATGTACCAGAGAACTTACTGGGTAGTGCGCCTACCAGCTTGACTCGAAAGTTTCGGGTTTGAGTCGCGTCCGGGGAATGGTTACTTTGTTATTACGACAGAGCGCTTCCAAATCCAATAACCTTTCACTTTTACATTTGTATTATCATTCTTTTATAAATTGTCACACAGTTAACAGATGCATTTCGCTCTTTCTGAATCATAAGGATTAGTAAGGGCTAATAAATTCATATTCAGAATACATATCTATAAAACACTGGATTTTGAGGTGCATGGTTGTGAAGCGGCACATGACATCACATCAAATTTACCCACTACTCCAAAATATGTTACTTGGGTTCGTATTACTGATAGTAGACATTGAAATGTAAACCTTCAGCATGAGGCTTAAATTATTAATTCATACAATAATTTAATTTTAATAGCCGTGAACACAAACAATCATCAACTAGAGTAATTGAGTAAAAGTTACCCTCGGTTTCCAAAATTCGAGTGATTACTTTCTCATGTTTTAAGGTAAGGAGAACGCATAATTTATTGCTAAATAACCATTTCCAGTGAGGTCAATTGAACAATACCTCAAAATAATTTGCAAGGTTATGTGTACATATATCTATGTCGTTTTTACCATGAGACCTTAAGGAAGAAAATAGGGCACGTACATTATTCTATAGTTCAAGCTTACGCTCAAATTTAAGTTAGGTAGTTACGTAAGGCTCTATGTATTTTGGTTGACTATCTTCTAAAAATAAATTAAGCCTTTAAAAATTTTAAAATAAAAAAATAATTAAAAAAATTAAGGAAACCCCTTGTCAACCTAACATTCGCATTCCCTTCAATTCGTCTTGTCAGAGAAAAGCAATCGTACGCAAACCGTTATCGTACCAAATCGTACGAGGAAGAAAGTGCAATTAAGGATTTAATTTTGATTCACACAGTAGGATTGAAAGCAATTTAAAACAGTATGTGGTTTGACACCAGACGCTTAGTGAAATTCATTCACCGCAGCCACGGTAGCCGAGGTAGGTAAAAAAAAATAATTCAGCGGCGGAACCATTTCAACGAGGACAGTGGGATGGAGTCGGGGACGGGAATGGAGGGCGATGACGTAGGCACCTAGTAATAATGTAAGTTTTGGAAATAAGAATTCTTCCACGCCCCCAGGTATATCGAGACGAAAAATACTCGGAAGAAACGGGCCAAGGCCGCGTCAAACTCAGGGAAGCGATATTTTCCTTGGAAGAGGCAGCGCGCGCCTAACTGTTGACGCCCCCTCACAATCACACTCTTGCTCGCCAGCCGCGTGCAACCCAAACACGAGGAGGCCACAAGAACTCCTCCCTGCCTACAAATCCCGAAACAATTGATCGCATGACGATCCGCGATTCATAGTATGTGGAGCAAATTCTCTGCCGAACAGACCCCCGACGGCGGAGACGACCAAATAAAAAGACTCCCTCTCACTTCTTGTGTCAGAAAAAAATAAATATGGCAAAATTGGAACGATCGCTCCCTGCGATGAGCCGAGGGGGAAGCAAGGACGGCTTAGAAAAAAAAGAGAGAGGTGGATAATCGTAAGAGGAGGAATGGGAAATGGGGGAACCGGGTGAGGAAGAAAAACCAAACTCCATAGAACAAAACGACAGTGAGCTTACCTGAGCCATTTAAACATGAAGCATGTAATATCTGGTTAGTACGAGAGTGAAACAAGGTGCTCGTAATACGGTATACCTTACCGATACTTCGAAAACACTCTTGACTTGATCCAAGAATTAATTAACCAATGCTTTTATTTTACTGATAATAGGCATCTCCCATATGGAAATCTATTATATAAGTTAATTAACACCTGATTTACAGAGATATAACGTCACGTGTCCGCAAACCTTTCAATATCTCAATACCTCTTTAAAACATGTTCCATAGGTATAAGAATAAAACCGAAAAAGAAAAAAATAATATCCTAAGCCCGTTTCAAATGTAGGGTCACTATTTCACTGGATTCTCGGCCCGATGATTAAAAGAATTATTAAATTATTATAAATATATTGTTCTATTTCTTTTATTTCTCTTTTTTGCTGTAGTTAGTAAAATATTCTGGTATTATGAAAATTTTCTGATGTTATGGTAATGATTTATCGATGCTCTAATATTCTGTTGGTGTCTTGGTAATGCCATGACTTTTGTTCTGACAATCAAATTAAAATGTCCACGGTGTGAATCACAAAAGGCCATATCTGTACTGTAAGTGTTGCACATTGATGGTGTTGGGAAGTTGTTTATTTATTAATGATACGATTGTGACACAGATTGTAAATTGGTTACGTGTAATGTTCCATGAGAAAACAGAGAATATCGGGTGAGAGGACTGGCAGTCATCAATTTCCTGGTCTACGGCCCGAATACTACTTATATATTAGTAGAATAACGGTTGGTCTGGCACATTTCCTATCAAAAGAAACTGCGGACACTAGCAATTTACAGCTTTCCTCTTCCTTCACTTAGTACGAAGCCTGAGTTAATAAGAGATAAGCGGTGTAAATATTTACAGAAACTAGCATACGCCTTCTTATCAATACTTTCTATTTTTCCACCTTTCCTTATTGGAATTTCATACATCTTGATACGGATGATGACGATCTGGCTTAATGAAAATGCTCCGCAGAAGCATGATAGTCGTGCTTTTTGCGTGAAAATTCTTTAAAATTAAATGAAATTTATATTTTTGCAATTTGTTTGAATAGATTTACACCTTATTTATGAGGGGGTTTGATGTAAGAAAGGGCAGAAAAAGGTCTTGGGTGCCTATTGATGGCAAATTTATTATCACTTGAGTCGGATAGCACAAGAGTTAAGATTTTGTTTTTTGGAAAAGCATGGGAACGTAAAGCGTCTAGATCAAATTTTAATGCTTATAGATTATGCTAAAATAGATAAAAATATATTCTTGAAGACCTAAAATACGTAAGAATCGGAAGAAATGGGATGTAAATTATCGGGATATTTTAATTAAATAATTCTAAGGTTTAAAAACACACCCTAACCTTTTTTTAGGGGATGCGATGTTTTGGCGTTAATTCCTCTATTCACATCTAGTTTTTCTCTAAACGATGTTACGAGACTCATTAAACAAGGATTACATTTTACTTTGAATCCGCGTCCATTTCCAACCTAATTTTTCATATAAATTCGCATGGATCGAATTTTAACCATATAAAATCAAATTCCGCGAGGAGCAAAAGAATTAAAAAAAAACTTTTAATGAACTCGAAAGCATGGTATAATTCCATCGTCGAATAAAATACCAGGAATTCAGTATTTACTCTCTCATTAGATTAAAATTTCTGGGCTACAATAAGGTTCATTTTTACGATGAAATAAATTCGGTAGGACAATTACAGTCAGAGACACAACTAGGTACAACCTCAGCTCAATTCACTGCTGCGTTAAAAAGAATAATGGGAGAAAGAGGAAGAATGTGCCAGATATGTGTTTGAAATAGAGGGTACAATGGGTGCAGGGTGAGAATGGGGCATCTAAGGTAGTGAGAGCCTTGAATGCGAGACCCTTAGGTGAGAAAAGAGGTGGGACCCTCCCTCGGATGTGCGAATAACGCCCGGGCAACCCCTTACACGAGGGGCGTAGGCCCAAAAAACACGCGATCTCTCAGTTTTAGAGAGAGAGAGAAGGGAGGAGACAGAAAGGTATAGAGAGAGGCATAAATGCTACCCGTCACGGAGTTTCCGTTAAGCTCGGGAACTCTCTTATATAAATTAAGCCGGCGGATGGTCCGGGTGGAGCATCGGGACAACACATTTCCACAGAGCACCGCCGGCCAGCTTGGAGTAATCCACGCGGAAGTTTTGCTTGCCTGCGAAATGTGTGACTTGCCCGAGTACATACTCGAGCCTATCACGAAAGTGGCTGGTCATGGATAACTGGTAGCGTTAGCGAGCCAGAGATGGGGCTGTAAGATATCGCGATGCATCAATTGCGAAATTAATGTGAAATAGCAGACATTCAAAGCCGAAATGCACCCTCCCCCAACAATATGGAATGCGAAATTGCAATATTGTGCATTATCGTACATCGTACATTATATAACGAATTCGATGCATCGACACTTTTGTTAATAACATCGCAATGCACTATTTAAATCTGAATATCGCTCAGCCCAAGCCGGATATTGATGCTGCACTGTCCTCGGAAAACGAAAATGGCTGAGGCTCTTCGAGAGTCAGTACGAAATTTTGGCTTCAAACCTCGACGCCAAATAGACGATATATCGAAAAAGTTTAGTTATAACGGTATATAGTTATGCCTCTAGATATCGGCCGAATTTTGGTGGACGCTAACATTGGCCTCAACGCGAAATTTTGGCCTCGAATTGTTAGTGACGACAAGTACAATTTCATTGCTTCTTCACCTCTCGATATCGATAAGTTGACATGTCACAGTTCAACTTCTATTCTTTTAGAAGTGCCAAAGACTAAACATTGATGATTCCTTGCAATTATAATATTACGTAAAAATGAGTCGCACCAATATTTTTTTCCGGATGAGCTCAAATAGGTGTAAACATAACGGACATCGTTTTGAGTATTGCTACATTGGCAAAAGAGTAGGTACGAATCGTTTTATGATAAGCACAAATTTTTTGAACATGAAAGTGGGGACAATGAAAATTTTCCTCCACGGAACATTATCTCCAGTGTAACCTCCGAGTTAACAAAAATTGCAATACTAACTAATGAAATTGTGACGGTATGGATTCAGATCGTGACGGTATTACAAACGAAAGGGATATCCAAAAGCACTCAAGAAACAAGCTTTAACTACAGGAGACTTTAATTTAATAACATTTATGGTATGATTTTAATTGTGAATGATTTTAATCAATAAGCTTTTCAATTAATTTTTGTCTCATAATTTCAACACGCGGCAGAAAGTATGCAGAAATGAAGAAAGGGATACTGTACGGGTGTGCCCATCAAAAACCTACCTTAACCAGTAGATTACCATTAAAATAAAATTTCAACACACTAAATACGAAGGATAAGATTTTAAGGATGGTTACTTCTGAATGCACAGACATTCTAGGGGAGCATACCTACCTATGAACGAAGGATAAATACCCCCGTTTAACTCCATTTTAATAACCTGACCCAGACAACATGTTACGATTAAGGAATTAATTAAAAAAACATTAATTCTTCATGGTCAATTCATGCTAATATCAAAAGTACAGTATTGTTTAAAGGAGTTTCCCTAGAGCGAAATGATTAATATTTATATAGGTTTACTTTTTCAAACTTTCATAATTCAAATAGCGATTGTATACTATCTTGGATTCATGTTTCTTTATTCTATGGAACTATCTACGGCATTATTATAATATAAGGGTTTTAAACAATTTATGTTGGAACGTAGACGATTAAACAATATATACTCAAGATAAAGAGAAACGTTGACAGTGAAATACCTATACCGATAAATACTTTCTCAAAACACTATTTACACAATCTAGCGATATTGAGCACATAATAGCAATGTGCATGTGGTATACGGAGCTACACTGGACATGTACCCGAAAACTCATATTACCTTCTTTCTCCATAAAAGAAAATTTTTTCAGATGATAATAATTTAATATGGCTATATATTGTACAAATAAATATATTTAACGAAACTTATTATGAAAACGAAGGAAAAATTAAATAGCCATCAGGCTATACCCAAATATTTGCCACTGCCTTTACATGTTATCCGTAGTATTGACGGCGCATTATCAATGGTAGCCGGTTACGCTATGGTATCTATCTCAACTTAAATGTTATCATATAAACATTTAAAAAATCTTCTTACTTGCAATATACGATACATACAAAATGGGAAAACTTGCGAATCTGCACTATAGCTTCGGAAGAACCGTAGGGTGACGTGTTGATGAAGAAATATATCACAGCTGGCAGCAATATTGAAGACGATAACATACCAAAGAGTAAGAAATGTATTATTCCAAGCAATGAACCTTGAGCACAAATTACGTTACTTCCAATCCAGCGAGTTACTGGAGCCCCTAACTTTGTCATTTCCCAACGCTTGCATTAAGACGGTCTGGTTTTTTGTGTGACCTTTGTATGGAGTGCCCCAAACAATACACGGAGGTCACAGAAATTGGGGAAATGGGGGGGGGGGAATTTATAACTTATTTGGCTGAAGTCATATTCAGGAAACCCTTTCAGGCCTATTTGGGAACCAAATCAAAAACTGGAAATACTCGTCGAGCAGGGTTCTCTCTCGAGTGACAGGGTGCTGTCACCTCGCGGGCCCGCCGTGAATTACACGCACGTTCGCCGGACATCAGTAACACGTCAAGGGATCTAATTTTAGGAGCCAAACAGACGCGGATCCTTTGATGGGTTGTAAGAAAGACGTGGAGAAACCAGCTGAACGAAAATGGGAAGATGCAAGTTTATTACTTGTCCTCGCATAAATTTCAGTCGCTTTCTGCACGATATTGCGAACGTCGATCGCAACGAATGAACATTATTACGAAATTTTTCCCTCGCGAGCTCTCCCGGACGTTATGAAGGGATTATGGAAGGTGGCAGACCGTGTTTTTAATACTTAGGTGACTGTAATCGCTTTCCATCTCCGAACATTTCAAGAATAGAAGCTATTCGCTTCGCTGACCCAGTTTTAAATTTACAATCCAGGAATTATTCAACAAAATCGATTCTATGAAAACTTTTTTCTAACTGTCAACCAAAAATATAAACATGGAATAGCAGTCGAACTTTCACTATTTGAAAGAAACATTTCTGTAACGGAAATAGTTTTAGTTTCCAAGTTATTCCTTGACTTGTAGGCATTGCCTCGTCCTCATAAAACCATTACAGTCAAATGGAGCTTTTTATTTTTAATCAATTCAACTCCTGTGATTATAAAGAGAATCATATATATATACATATATATGCCACTGAAATTTATAATTGCTTCACAACAGGTTCTTCTTCAACATTTCTTATTACAGAGGCTTCATTTTATTGCATTAGTTTTTGCTCTACGCGAACTTGGAGCAGGTAAATATATCATTTTATGCTTTACAATAACTGGCTTCATTATACTCTTTCCCTATGGAAGCAATGGTCTATTGTAAATTTTAAATTTTGTAATTCGAAGAAATTGATATTTAACTTTTTTTTAGCGAGTTTTGCTGGCGTTAATATATGGAAGAAATTTTAACATTAATTACCTACAATTTACACCGCGTTCAATCAAAGTCAGAAACCGCAATCACTTTTAAATACAAGGGGAACGATGACGTATTATGACGTATTAATAAACTGTCTTCCATATTCGCATATACGCGTCAGTCACTTTTAATGAAAGAGAATGCCTTCCAGCATAAAAATGTACGACCCCAGTTCGCGCGCTATTCAGTATGGAAGCTGAAATGCAACCTCCCCAGAAGCGATTTGTAGGATAACGAAAATATGAAGGTCTTGAACGTAACTGCGCCAGCAGAATTGAGACCGCAGAAATTAAAAAAAAAGAAAGGTGGGACCTGATGGTGATCATAAGAACCAACGAACATTCAAGAGAACATATAAGGATGTAAGTGTTCTTTTTATCAGAGAACCTTAAATTTTCTGCCTCTCATATCTGAGTGAACATAGCAGTAGTATTATTAAAGAAACATAGACGCTCACTTTAATAACGAAACATGTACCTCGAACGTCTTAAAAAAACCTTCAACAGGTGTTCATTGAGAATGAAACTCATAGGAATGCACTTTAAGCCAGCATGAATGTTTCGCCTGTCATGTTAAAGGGGACATTCACAAGGAGATATAACGCACGTTTAAAATTAATGAAATATATATAGACATATTCAAGCATCGGAAATACTTGAAAATTTTAAAATCGGGCAAAAGTATTTCCAAATGAAATTAGACGGGTTCTGAGACCAACGAACATAAAATATAGGGCTACACATGATGCCTACTTTTACTTCTTCCCTACATATTAAAAACCACGACCAGGTCAACGCAACACCAAGAGCATTTTAATAATTAATGCCATAAAAATACTGAAGAAGATTACAATAATATGTCATTTGAGTAGTTAATTAGTAAAATAAATCATTAGAGTAGTTGAATANTCAACCAGAAGGTCGGTTTGGTAGGCGAGGGTAGATCTCACCCAGTACTAAACCCTATACGGGGTGTGAAATTCACACATCAGGGTTGGGGGGGGGGAAGCAGTTCCTTTCCCAGTACCGCCTGTGATTTCCCGAGATGACCTGGTACCCGAAAAATAGTACACATCTTGAGTGAAGCTGAGAGTGCCAAGAGGCGCCACCCGGAATCGAACCCCGGCCCTGGCCACAAATTCGTATGGAGTGGAATAAAATAATACCAATTCCATTACAACATAATACTGCATACAGAACACGTATAGAGAATATATTGGTCCAAATTACTCATTCAACGGAAGATTTTCATATAGTGGGGCTACTTCCAAACGGATAATTTTGTGATTCAAGAATTAATTTTAAATTCATACAATGTGTCCTTTAGTATCATAGTTTATAGCGTGTCACTTCAGAATTCAAGCAGTCAGATGCCCTATATCAACTCATACGAAAACGCGGCTATAAAAGTTCATTGCATTTTTTAACAAAAAAATATGAAATCAAAATCACATGGCATCGCAGGATGATTTTTCATCATTCCTCATAAAAACTAACATTCTCTAAATCGGACGCAGGAGAATGAGGTAATTCAATTACCCTTGGTTCCTAATTGTAAAGGTACCAATAATCGAAAAGATGAGCCAAAGTAACAACGGGGAATAATGCTATAATTTCTTTGATTACTGGATTAGCCTCGGTTGCATTCCTACACATTCTCTTTCGAATATGACCCAAATAGTAGTTTAGGCTCATATTTCGCTACTGACCTTCTCCAGGATTATTTGAAGTATCAAGGACCATTCCTGACGAACGAAATGTGCCAAATGTCCGCTCAGAGACATAGAAGGAGACAGAAATTTGTCACATTCTCTAAAACCAAATTCTTTATATTCATTAGGTACTTAACAACTGCTGTGAGTGTTGCATTGGATACCTTACTCTTTGCTTCGTATCGATGGATGATTTCAACCTCAAAACTGGCCGAGCTACATTTTTGTCCGCGATTGGCCCTTCTCTCTGCGCTCATCAACAGAAGAGAAGATATACAATCAAGAGGGGTCAGCAATGAGGGGTAGTAAAAAGAGCCCCTAATTCCAGCCGCTCAGCCACTAATTTAACCACGCAAGAAGTCGGTCGGAATTTCTTCACGAGGAATTGAAGGGAGGTTGAGGAGAA
>LYUA01001459.1:133405-148122 GCA_002093875.1 Calopteryx splendens
CGTTTGAGAAGGCGGGGGGAAAAAAGCCTTTAGAGAGTGGAATCTAGGGTTTGAGTGAAAGGGAACGGCGGAGGAGCAAGGACGAGAGAGGAGAATGGAGCAGTTGGGAAACAGCAGGGATGCGCGAATGGGGGATGGCAGCACCCTGGAATTCCGCGAATGGATGGAAGAAAGAGCACCAACGGGGGTTTATTTCGCGGGAATGCGTATTCTTCGCGTTCCAGTTCTGCGCATTAACGCATACGTGCCCAAATTCCTTCTACTTCTAGCTCGTAGGGTGCGTTCAACACGACCATATTCTGTTCATAGCAGGACTCTTAACAGTCTTTATCCTCTGAGATTTCTTTTCCCCATCCCGTATTGTACTAATGCACACACTCTAGGCAAGGGCAAGGGCA
This sequence comes from Calopteryx splendens, assembly GCA_002093875.1. NCBI lineage: Eukaryota > Metazoa > Arthropoda > Insecta > Odonata > Calopterygidae > Calopteryx > Calopteryx splendens. Next base: position 133,804 of record LYUA01001459.1, read on the forward strand.
GTTCTTTTCCCTGTACCGCCTGTGACGGTTTCCCTGCCAGATCTGGCAACCGAAAAATCTCAAAATTTGGGCGAAGCAGGGGGTGTCCAGAGTCACCAAGATTTGATCTCGGGCCATCCGGCCGAATACTCTACCGATTTAACTACCAAACTTCCTATATTCCATATTGGGCTAAAATTTATGCATATTACACATTTATATATTTATATACATAAAATTAATGTTGGATTTTCAAAATTTTGTGGCCATCGATTAACCACATTGCGTTTATCAATTTTTTTACAATTACTTTCTGGAATCAAACCAAGACTAGAAAAAACTCGAACAGAATTGATCTTTAAAAAGTATACTCATAAGTTTGGCAATTCAAAGTAGCAATATTTAAGGACACCAGTGGTGTATAAAAAGAGAAACATACAGAAAAGATGATAAGAGACTTTTGACGACTCATCTGTCTCATTTCGATATTGAGCACAGAAATGGCTTCTGAGAAAAATTGAAATTTGTATTGAATTTCCCCATGCTAAAAGTTGAAATCCACGGGACGGTCTAATTAGAACACAATTTCTGCATTCGGTACATCTCTATTAATTCGAAAGCGAGGATTTCAGACCGCACCCACCTATTCTGAGAAGAAAAAACAGGTGGTAAATACTGTCGTCATATACAACAAATTCATTTTTTTTAATGGTACTCGGGAATAACTAATTAAAAAAACACGTGACACTCGAGAGATGAAAAATTTTGAACCTCCTAAAGATCATAAGGATGAATTACCATTATTCACGGATTTATTTCTGGACGAGTGTCCCTCCACCCCTCCCCGTCCTTCTCTAAATTCGTCAGACTGGACGCGGACTCGGGGGTGTCGAAGGGGTGCTTGCTTACGCGTGGCCCCCGCGTGTGCGTGCGAGGATTTGAAGGGAGCCCTCTCTCCCTTCCGGAATCACCCTCCCCCCCCCACACCCCTTCGCCCATCCATCCATCCATCCATCGCGTCCATCTCCGGGACTTCGACTGGGCTCCGCTCCAAGAGAGGCGGGGAAGGAGAGGGGGTGAATGAGGGAGGGGGGGAGGAGACAGTGAGGGCGAGGGGTAGAGAGAGAGAGAGCGAAGGCGGGTGTTGATAGAAGTTCACGGCTGCGTCACCAATGGGAATAGAACGCTCTCTCGGAGACGGGGGGAGTTCGGGCGCATGTGGAAGGCAATTTCGGAGCAGTGAGCGAGGAAGGAGGAATTGGGGGAGGGACAGATTACCTCACCGCGTAAGACGAAAAAAAAAGAATTAACGAGCACTCCCCCTTTCATTCCCTGGCCGCGAGTTTTTTGGCCACGGAGGTATTTCATACACGCGTCTGCGTACACTTGCGAAAAAAATAATTAATATTTTTCTCCGGAACTAATGGGAAAGAGAGTAGGCGGTGCCCGTTGCAACCGACGCCGGCTCATTTCATGGAAGGCCAAGAGAGACGTGCTGCCGCCAGAGGCGAACCCATAAGCTTACCGAGCGAGTTATAAGCACATTTATAACCATGGGCGGGATATAATTTAAAATGGTTCTATACGAACACAAAAAATAATGGTTTTCAACTTTTTGCGAAAAATTAATAGAAAAACTAAACATGAAAAGTAAACTGACACTATTTAGGCACAATAAAAAAGAATTTTCTGCTGTATAACGTTGAATTTACTGACAAAGGGAAAGAGTAAAACTTTAAATTTCAATTTTGTTGTTGAATCTCAACGATAATATTTTGAAGTTCAACAGAAAATTTTAAATTTCAACAATAGTTGAAATCTAACACTAGTATTCTCACGAATGGTCATTACAGCATGGGAGAGAGTAGACTATCAGCAATACGGTACACCCCATTTACTTGATCCAAAAAGTAAGATAAAGATCGACACCCATAACTAACTCATAATGTACCTGAGAGACAGGACATTTTCTTTTTACACGTTTATAAACACAACAAATAATTTTTAATCGGAACAAGTGAGGGATGGAGATGCCGAAAGAAACTCTCTCTACAAGAGCTGACCTAATTACCAGACCGATGATGCACATTCTTTCATTAGATCATTCGGTAAGGGGCGCCAAGGAGATGGAAACTTTTCGCAACACTGAATATCAAACATCAATCTACGATATCGTCCACTGAATAATATTTACTTCAATAGTAATACAAGTTACGCCTGATGTTCACTGATACCATTAAGATATTATTAAGTGTAAAAAATTCAAAAGAAAATTAAAATATAAAATTCACAAGAAAAATGTCTTGAAACGCAATCATCAAATAAGAGGAATAAAAAGGAAGTATAGGAAATAAAATATAGAGAGGAAAGGAGCGAGATTACTTAAATACTGCAATGAGCAGGCCCAGACCGTCACTCACGTGATTTAGAATGGGAATCACCAGAGAATCGAAGATTTAAGGACAAATTTAATATATTACAAAGGTAGCAATCGTATAACTTTGAATGCGACAAATGGAAAGTGCCTAATCAAACCCCCACTCTATACCGCCACGTCACGCATATGATGATGAAATTAGTGAAATAGTCCGCCGAACCGATAGATACCCTCGTACTATCCGAGACCCCAAAACAAAGAGAAGGAAACGCTAACAACTACATCCCCCTTTTTACAGACCATCTTCCTCATTTCCTTCTTATTCACGGTTGGTGTCCTAAAACCTGCTGCCAAACGCCCTCCCGACAGCTTGAGGGGTTTATTTAGATGTAAAATGCCTCAAATCTTACCAATCACACGATTGAGATGGCCAATAAATACTCATAGATCTCTTCTCTAAGGCCAAGGTATCAACAGTATTTGCTATATGGACCGACCAAAGAGGAAAAGATAAACACTTCAAGGACCGGAAGGCCATACGGAAGATGAAAGAATTATATAATCAGCTTTTTTTATCATTAAGAAAGAGGGGTTTTCTTTATTCGAAGGACTTATTCGACAGATCACTTCTAAATGGAACTGCAAATAACTAAATCCGTGCGTGGAATTTATGGCTCAGTCATCAGGCTTTGAAGGTGACCTGAGTACTGGAGTTAACACACTGAGAATGCCGATCACCCTCAAATTAATTGTTTATTCCTCTAAAGTTAGAGTTACCTTAAAGTACATATATATTTACAATACAATGCTACTTCAAGCTCGCTTTTCGGCGCGTTTCTTCAAAATAAGAGTCATCGATATTACTTTCGCAGTATTTACTGTTTGTTTGATATACGGTTTTGCAAAGCTACACGGTCTAATAAAAAAGTATAAAATACGAAAACGTTCTTAAGATCTAAGAATATCAAACGAACTTATAATAAATATAGTACGCATTACTTACACTAAGAATATTTTACATAATCGCTATCACAGTTAGCAGACAGTGAGCAACCTCTTCAAAACACTACACGAGGGATTGTAGCAATGGGCGACATCTAGTGAGCAACCCGCCAAGTTCTTCGAGACAGGAATTTGTGACGGCACTATCTCCTACGCATCTTTCAAAAGAATCCAGCAGAGGATGTGAACACTCACGTTAAATGTTTCACATCCCGAACAGGACTGGCGATATATATTTTCATTAAATCAGAAAAAATCTTGCTTAAGTATGCACGAAAACAGTGTTGGTGGCCCTGGGATGCATTTTCAGGAAAAAGAACTAGATATTTTATGACGGCGTGCAGAAATAATATTATTCTCTTTGAGGAAACTCTTAACTAAGAGCGAGTTTGCAGCAATAAGATTGTTTCTTTTTTAAACTACGAACTGAGATCTTACCGAAACTTTGCGAATACACATTCTTCCTAGACTGTCAACCTTCTAGTAAATAGCTTTATCAAAATATATGTCAGAATTTAGAAGGGCAATGGAGCGCATCTTCGTTTCCCCGTACGAAATTAGAGGTGTGTTGAGCGTAGTAACAGAAAATAAATAATCGAAATTAATATATGTTAGCTTATAATTAATTATTTACGGCGCAAGTGAAAGGAGAAGCCGTTAGTTGAGCAACAAATATACCTGTTGCTGAAAGTTAATGTCTCTACTTAAAATCTAATATATATATATTATAAAATCTAATATATATATATAGTTAATGTCTCTACGTAATGTCTCTACTTAAAAAACAGCCAATACATCTCGAAAAATAAAGAACCGATGAATATTAAATTTTCCATCCATTTTCATAAATTCCACAAGGAAGTAAAGATTCTTTGCTCATAATTATTTGCCAGTCACCTCTCCGGAATTTAATATCAAGGTAAAATTCCTCCTGAATTATTTCCAAAGCATTAAAAGAGTTTGGAATATTTTTTGGTTCACAGTTTCAGGCTTCTATTCGTGGAAGGAATCCGTATCGGATAATTGAAAAAGTATAGACTATTTCCAGTGAAAAAGAAAGTTTAATACTAAAGTTTTTTTTCGAGATTCTTATACATAGGAAAAGTAAGATATACTTCTTCATTAGTATTTTTTTCAATGGGATTAATCCGGCACGAAGTCTCCGTTTAATGATGGTTCCCTTACTAAATTTTTTAATGGTCGTATAGAATTTTTTGTAAGGATTATTTAACATATGGAGGACAGTTTCTTCTACTCCTTCAGAGCAGTGGTGCCTAAGCTTGGCATTTAGTGTGGTACAGCTTGTGGACCTTGGCTTGTGGCTCCTTCCCTATACTTTCTCCTGGGTGGATTATTAGTGATTTCAACTAATTAAGTAGAATCAGAGGTGATGCAGTGGAATTGAAACGAGGTACATGGCTAAGAAAGAAACTTGTGTGGCCATGTATCCAGGCATAGCCATCCAGCTTACATTTACCCATCTCAACCCTTACCTTCTCTGAGGTCCATACTATTTTTACATACATGGAAACTCATGGTTTGACCCTAAATTCATGACGATGTTATGCATAAAAAATCGGTCGAAAATAATTAACGTATTCAGGGGATTGCAATTTTTTTGTCCATTCAGCCATTTCATTTATGTCTTCGTGACAAAAAACCTACCAATCTATACGTGCTTACCCATTCTATATCTTTGCAAATTTGATATTGCTAATATTATTTCATTCATCAGTAAATTGAAAATCAGTGGGCTTAAAGAGTCTCCCAACCTAATTCCTTACTTTATATTTATTTCTTCTGAAACTCTAAGTTGAGGTTTTATTTTAATTTGGTTTTCAGCATGTTCCTATGTCCACTATCAATTTATTTGATACACTCATTTTCCGGAAATAATCTGGCAACGAACATCATTCATACACTATCGAATACTTTTTTGTACATCCACGTAACACAATTATGTAGGGATATTAAATTCAAGCAATTTTTTTGAAAATTTGTCTGACGATGAAGATTGCATTATTCCACTGCCCTCTCCTAAATACTTACTTTTCACCCATCGAGTTTATCTCGTTTTTAAATATGTTTGCATACAATTCTTGTAGCATGTTTTAATGTCGTAATTAGGAGATTAATAGTTTTCTGGGGCCATCAAATCTTCTTAAGCATTAGAAATAAAATTTCCATTTACATACCAGGACTTCATTTACTAGTTTATTCATTTCATTATTCAAGCTATCGACACCATACCTGAGCAATTCATTTTCATCGCGATTTCATCTTGCCCAGGTCATTTTCTGTTTCTTATTGAATCTATGCTATACCTAGAGTAAATTCACTAGTTAGCACCGCCTGTGGTGACTGAGTAGCTCGTCAAATAACTGCCGCTCTCAGACCCAGGTACAGGAGGAGGGCAGGGGGTGAGATTAGCACCCTGACACTATAAAAAACAAAGATTGCTATCAGTTCAAATGATTCGTCTCGGCCGTCTCTGTGAAAGGTTATTTGACGAAGCAATATAATAGTTAAAGGGCTAATGACACTACCAATAAGTTGAGCATAACTCAGCAAATCTGTGTAATACACAGGCCTTTACCACTATATTATCTGGTTTAAAATAATATGAGTACATCAAATTTTTAGGAAGACTCAATTTCCAATTAGGCTACACGAGAAGACGAGGGGAGAACTCTGAAAACTATCTGAGTGGAAGTCACATTTTGGGGAACATGGAATCAGCGCCCAAGTATCTTAAGGATTACAGAAATTCGTCACAAGACGCTGATATAGCTCCAATTCTTCGCGTCTCATGAAACCCTAGCCAAGATTAAATCGCAACATTGCGAGACCGCCTTGGAACAAAATTGGCGCCAGAAGTTCCGTTTACGCAATAAAGTGATTTACAACTTTTAGAATGACGTAAGTTTCATCATTGCGTGCTACCTTGTCCTCCATTGCTAGAATAATATTCCTGAGATTTTCTAAATGTCTAAAATTCATCATTTTCAGCGTCCAGGTATTCAATTCCTGGGTGAAAAGGTAGAAAATCACGCGAGGAAAAATTATTTTTTCACATCTTTTAGAAAAGGAAACCGAGTTTACAGCCAAACCCATTGTTGAACGGATAAAAGCTTTTCAGGACCTCATTTGTTCAATTCTGAGCCCACCTTCAATCTGATCAAGCTATGGGCTGATAAGGGTAAATATTGTGGAAAGTAAAAAAAAAAAACGATTTATAGAAGACATAACTCTTTGTTCAACTTAAGCTTGCAGCCTGTTCTTTTGCCATTTAAATGCTTTCTTCCCACATTTTCTTCGGTCTTCCAAAAAATTCTTTTCCCATCGGGAATATTATCTTTACATATCTTTACTATTCTGTCATTGTCTATCTTGTCTATATGCTTATTCCACTCTCTTTTTTTCCAATTACATTTTATAACCTATTCTCCAACTCCGCATGCGGGTGGATCGAGTAGCTCAGAAAACCTAAACTAAAAATAGTTATTGCTCAAAGAGCTCAAGAAAGAACTAAATATCAGAATTAAGGATTATTAAACAAGGTTCGAACAACGAGTTTCCCACGATACTAGATTTCTTTGTGAAACATAAAACCGCATTTCAAAAGAGTGGCAAACTTAGTTATTCCATAAAAATCGCTTCTACAACAGGATTTGAACGCAGGCGAAGTTCAAATTAGAATCTAGTTGGCACACACTGGGCGATAAGTTGCTGAAGTATGCTAAGCACTGAAATAAAAAGTGACAGATACTAAACTGACACCAAATTACAAGATAGTGTGTCACATCATTTTGCTCGGCCTAACCGGTGTTTAGGATACGGCCATAGTAAAAGGTTGTCCCAATTTTAAACTTATAGCCCTATAACACCTTTGAGTGATAGAGCAATAAACTTACAACTGAGAGAACCTTCAACAATGCCCATATCCAAAACACGGCATTATGAGTTACCTCTCGTAATGGGAGCCCCAATTTGAGAGTCTTCACATTTAACTAATAAGGGACATTAAAACATTTGTCACTCCGCACCAGATTTAACCATGGATAGTTACGCATTGAATTTCTTAATTTCTTACCTCCTTCCTGACCACGGTCCTCGCAAAGCCTCGGAAAATTTAACAGCGTATTCATAGTTTAAACGCTTTTACTGCCCCTAGCGTCACATATGATTTAAACAGTTTCATAACTTTGAAGATCATCTGCAGGCATACTTAGCGGAAGTATTTTTTTCGTGGATTATAAATCGCGATAAAACGCTAATTTAAGGAAAACATAATATTAATTTTGCTTCCCTTCGAAAAAATCTCGATTAATTCCCTCCCTTATCCTAAGGGCATGACTAACGGCATTTATTAAGCTCTAACATAAGTGGCATAAAAGAATCCAGAGAAGTCACGAAAAGGAAACACTAACGATTCAAAATAAGAGAACTTTGGATCAAGTTACATCCCAGGATGCATATATCTCAATATCTCAAGGAATCATTAAGAAGTAAATTTAAAACTTAAAGAGGTAGAGTTTACGGATTGCAGTACACGAATTACAGAGATTGTGACGGCAAAGACCAGGTTTCGAAGCCTTTAATCAAGAAGAAATCGAATTCAATGGAATTAAGGCTCATTTTTTTAACTCTCACTAAAAGTTAGATTGTGAAATAACTGAAATGTAGAGAAATTTTTTGTGAATAAATATCACTTCACTAGACCCGTGATTCGAATTTCGTTCAATAATCCCGGTCTACCCAATTCCCGAATGGGTGAGTGTCTGCATCGCTAATTGTTATAGGTTCGCAATCTGGTCAAGTAAAATGGTATTTAAAGAAGAATTTTTGTTCACATTTGCCATTTTAACTAGAAAATAATCCAGTGAGAATAACTACTACTGATGACCTAGTGACTCTTCCTGTTCAATTATTGTACATTTGACTTTCCTGTCATTGATAAAATTTGTTTTATCTTACTTTAGATAAAGGCTGTAGTTTTATCTCTTTCATTGTATCTTTAAAGCAAACATTCCCCTCGACTCCTTAATCCATATGCTGAAATTCAGGTTCGGGCTATAAACAAATGCCGTCACAGGTCACTGTGGCCGCCAGCACCACACGCGGTCATTTTCCTCCAGGAAAGGTTATTTCTTTGTACCCCCCTCCCCCTCTCGCTTTTGAATGTTGAGAAAAAACTGCTTTCGAGAAGAAAAAAATGGGCATTATTGCTCCCCGAAAACAGTGGACGATCAGCGAGAGGCCCGGAAGAAGGAAGGGGAGAAAAAGATTAGGGGGATGAAGTGAGGGTGGTAAATTTTAATTAAGCAGAAAGGAAAGAAATACGATACCAGCACTAGGGAGACAAGAGAGAGAGAGATAGGGGGATAGAGCCCTTTCTTTTCGGTCGACTCATTTTCATTTGTCTTCAATCTCTTGTCTGTAGTCCCAGAATTCAGGAGGAAACACAAAATATAGATTTTAAAGAAAGGAAGGAAAGTAGGGCAAATTTTGGAAGGTGAGACAAGACAGGCAGAGTGAAGTGGAGGAAGGGTAAGCGGATATGAAAGGCAAAAGTGCCAATCGGAGATTCGTGGGAGGAAAAGAAAACGACCGAGGATATCGCGATGGAATGGCTATATAACTAGCGTGTCATATCCTCTTAACGCTACATACCCCCGCTGCAGCGGGCTGTGAGTTAAAAAGTTTTAAAATAGATTTTGTTCAACGAAACACTAATTCTATATGCTTAGACTCCAGAAAAAAAATTATAGTCGATTTTCATCAATAGGAATAATGTTTGTAAATATTTTTTTTTAAGTTTGAAACATTCATTTCGAAATTTTAGCACTCATGATTAAAACTTGCTCTTAGCACATTTTGTTAAAGGAGATGAAAACCATGATACATGAAGTTTCATAGAGACGGGGAATCCTAAAGTCTCAGTAAGGTACAATAATGTTCTAATACCTTTCACAAGTTTTGAAATTCTACGTCGCTGAACCATAGAATACCAGTTTACTGGGGGAAATTTTCGACAACGAGACAGCACTGATTTTTTGACACAAATTTTTCCATTACAGCCTTTAACTCCCCTTGCCCCTATATTCGACCACTTTTCTTAGTCTTTGAATTTCTCTTAACTTTCCATCTTCCAAAACTAACCTAGTATTTCTTCGTTTGTCTCCATAGTTCTCCATTTTATTTTCGCAATCCTTCTCCATGCCCAAATCTAAAAATCCCGATTCTAAACTAAAGGTCTGAGAATTTTGGCCTGGACTATATATCATAGAGTTCATTAATATTTTCTGTGCATTTACGGAAGAGTACCCGACATCAATTGCCTATTCTTCCAAAAATCCTTATTGTTCTACTATAATTAGAAGACTAACTACGTTAGCTCGTGTTAAGAATATTTAATTTTTTTAAGTTGAGGGACGCGTTATTAGCCCGTGGGAATTAATGTTAAGGAAAGCTATTGTTAAAATAGATAACTTGGAGTATCCTTTGTAAGATGACAAAACAAGAGTTATAGGTGAATATAGTCACACTTTTTTCAGCACAGGTTCGGGAATTTTCTAAAACTTAATGGTTGAAGAGTGCTTAATGAAGAAATCTACGACCTCATCCATGAACAGAGAAAATATGTCCATTAAAAACTATCGATAAACTTAATTACAAATTAATCTTAAAATACCACCTGCTTCGGTTGAATTTGAACGGGAAACTGTGACCTCAAGAAGAAATTAAACTCTTTGATACTTATTTTGGGATTATCCGAGCTTCAACGTAATTAAGGATCAGATCAGGGTTCAGGCCGATCAATACGTACATAAATACGCGAGGGTAAGTAAAAATTTTCATTAATTTTGATTTTCTTCCTCAAGTATAGGCATGGGACGCTCGGAACAATACCCCGAATAAAGTCTTGCGCAGAGATATTCATATGGAAATCGTAGCCAGGAATCCATGACGTTCGTTCACAGGAAACTCCACAATAGGAGAAGAAATACGAAAAAGAGAAGGAGTCGCTCTTATTTTTTTAAAGGAGTGATACCGGTCGGTGTGGGCGGGGCGGCCCCGAGAAGGTGAGCCCGCTCGTACTTATGGGATGGGTGTGAAAAAGGAAAAGGGGATGAGCGACGAATCCTCGGTAAAAATGGGAGAAGGCAAATTAGGGAGGACGAAGAGATGGATACGGCGGCGCCTCGTAAAGGTCAAGGCGAAGGGGAGGGCGGGAGGAAAGAATCGTTGGAGGGGAGGGGACTCAGGAGATGAAAGAAGAATGAGGTGGAGGGGGGAGGCGAGAACGAGGGGAGATTGAAAAACAAATGTCATGTTTTTTAGGACAAAGATCCGTAAAAAAGCTATCGTATCTCCTTCGCTCTTCGCAAGGTTGGTGTTGTGAATTATCAATTATTTTTAGCTTTCCTCTGCTCACTATATTCCTTGTCCAATCTAGTGAGTTCTAGCAAAACAATGAAAAACCTTCCATCCACATATTTGCATCCGCAACTGTCACCATCACGAAAATGAAACAACATAAATTTATACAAGCGCAAAAATTTCCATAGGACTACTTATATTAGATAACGAAGAAAGAGATGGATACACGTTACAACAGAGAGGACGAAGACGCAGAAATAGCTTCAATTATTTCTTCCTATGAATAAAAGCTCTATTCATGTTACGCTGCCACTAGCAAGGATCCTATATGACGCGAATTCAATTCATGCATCGCTGAACGTGTTTAGTGATTCCTTTCCGTGAATTAGCTAGTGAGATCATTTCAGATCAAAAAACATATGGTACCACCGAAGACATGCCGAAAATGTCTGCTAATATACCTACGATTGAGTACCCCGTAAGAATAAAAAATCCTAATAAATTCGTTACAACTAGAATAAAAACATAATTGGTAAACGATACTTTTTCAACCTTAAAAACAGTAAAACTTCATCCAAAATTGAAAAGCACTCGGCAGGAAATAGAGGGATACGGAGTATTGAGTCCCGCTTCAGGCGAATGACCTTTACATTGTGAATTTTTCGCATATGTGTGTACAGAAGCGGGTGACTCAGCTAAAGTTACTTTCAGTTTCATTGAAAAAATAAAAAAAAAACCTCCAAAGTGTCAGGCAGGTAATAGCAAAGTCAAGTCAACATTCAAGAAAGAATAAAAATCGAACCACTTCATGAAGAGATAAACTACAATACCATAGTACAGGTATAGTAAAAGAAACATAGGCAACAAAACCAATAACTGATCCAACATCCTTAACTAAAGGAATGTTAAAAATCGGAAAAAAATGTAGGAGTTTTGCACGTTTATTCCACGGAGCTGATCTTCAGATTCGTTTTTATCCCCTGAAGTTTCCAAACATAATGCCTTTGAGTGAAATAAGGGCACGGATACTTCTTAATTTATTTTCCTCGATTTATTGCAATTAATAGTAATAATAAGATACGACAAAGAACCCTCACTTTAGAGTCACGCCCATTTTAAGCTGTTGAGTTATGCAGGAAAACCGAAGATGCTTTGGAGTGAAATTTAGCCCATTTTAGCATCTACGATAAATAAGATCGATGTTGGCTCGACCTTTAACACCCTAGCTTTAAAAGTAGAAATGACAAGAGCACGATAACTTAAGTCTGTCACAAAATGCCAGCCTGTCACAAAATGTCCACTAACGATGTTTTACAGAAAGCAATTTGCATAAATGGCCATTATCACGAGAAGAATTTTCACAGTTTCAAATCATTACTGTATTTTCAACGGTGTAGCGTGGGTGGCTTTGGTCCCGCCGCTTTCCAACCCCCTACGTTTGGTCGCAGGTTTGGCGAAACGTGGAATCGTCCATAAAAACGAAAATGAACACTTCGGAGAATACGGCTGCTAAAATGGAACTCGTATAGTGACTATGCGTATACACGACAGCCGCTTTACCTTTTTGTATGCAGTAGGATGCTCACACATAAAATCGAACTACAGTTAGAAATACAATACATGCACACTAGAGACGGAGTAGTGGGAGAAATAGTAGCACTGTAGTCAGTCAAAATTTTCTTACTTACCCACCTGTGCGAGAAATCGTCAATTTTCTACTTGCATCTATACAATAAAGTAATGCTGTGTGGCGACAGAGGCTAAATATAGATATGCTCGTCCTATTATGTTTTCAGACTGTTCTTTCAATAGAAAAAAACCTAGTTTATCGCTCGCGTAAATAACTACCTGATAAAGCATATATTTTCAACACTATGACGGGAGAAAAACCCATACTCAATAAAAATAAACTAAGAAACATAAAAAACAAACTATTTCCCCCTTACTTTTCCAATGCGAGCCACACAAGCAAGAAAATACGAAATAAATACTTATTAATAAAATGCTATCAAACAAAAGTGAATAGATTTATAGCCGACAAAAGAATATTAGTCAATCAAACGTATGACTCTGTATCCGTTAATGGGATTACAATAAATGCTATATTGTGATCATGGAACAGTTGAAGGAATTCAGATGTTAAATTTGATAGGCACCTAGGTAAAATAAATTTTAAGGTAAGGAAAGATTGTTATCAGATATATTGCATAAGAGGCCTTGTGCCAAATAAGCACATTGGTGATAATCTAGTTAGCATTTGTTTAGGCAATATTATAAATAGTTTATAGCATGGAAGGGGGAATACTAGAAATTGACACAAAAAGGAAGGAGAGGCAACGCAAAATCGTACTGTGAAAATGATATTCATCAGAAGATATAGAAAAATTGATACAACTTCTAATACAGATGTAATATATAAAAAATTAGGGGTGTTACGAGTTGATAATAGAATGATGAATATAATTATAACAGAGAAAAAATAAAAATAGATTGGTACATGATAAACAGCAATTTTACTATTCCTATTTCTTTAAATAACTTTGGGACCACATAATAATATCCAAACCGTGGTTAAAATAAAACTGAAATTTTTTTCCGTTCCAAGAATCGAATGCGGTCTCTCTAAGTGAGAGACTGGCACGCTCACTGACTTACAGCGAGAGATCAGAAACACACACAATGACGAATGAAATGGAGTCAAGATATTAACTGGATATATGGAGGCTGAGTAATATACTGGGCTCAAGTACCCGTCGCGATGGGTATTAGGTACCTCTCACTCACCATGGTACAGCCCACGGTTTGCCGCGTGACGCTATAATTTTGCCGCGAGGTCTCCCATACCAAACGCTTATGACAAAACTGTGGGGCTATGGCAATTATTTCGGAAATGGTGATTGAAAAGTATATGGTGGAAACGTTTTCACTGGGAGATTGTTATTACCAGTTTAACGAGATCATGTTCGCTAAGTGTACTGTGGCCTGCTTAATCAAACAGGTATATTTATCAAGTTAGTACACTGTAACCTGATCTTCTTTCAGGCTAAATGAAAAATGTTTTGAGTTTTAAATAAAAAGTTTCAAAAGATTCTCGAGAGAACGTTGGCACGAATCTCAGCATTTTAAAAGTTGACTAAAAAAACAACAACGTTTAAAAAAAACCCTAACTGATTTTTATAAAATCAAAGAGTGAATTAAAATATATATTACATTTTCAAAAGCGAACTGATTTTTTTAAATTTACACTGATGACCTACTTGATAAAAAAGTTGGATTTCTAACCGATATTAATATCTCTCTCCGAGTTGTGTCGTCAAATCCGATGCTACATAATTCTGATTTCCACTTTAACATTTTCGATTTCAGCGAAAATTCACTTCATTTAGTTTAGCCTTGAATAAAGTTTTCATTCATAAGACCCACTTCGTTTCCTGAATTTGCCCTAGCTCTTCAAGTAGCATTTACGATCCCGTCGCACTGCGGATTAAAGGGAGGTATTGGCGCCAGCTCTTGGAATGGAATCGCCATCACTCGCCGGTGGAATGTCAATTGGGAAGAGCGTCCAGTAGAGAGGAGAG
>LYUA01001460.1:105658-117933 GCA_002093875.1 Calopteryx splendens
ATATATATATATACATATATATATATATATATATATGTATATATATATACACACACACACAAAAACATACATATACATAAATATAACAAAAAATTCCTATTTATGTGTTAACTATCCCTACCTTATTCCTATTTCCTAGTCAATATGTTTTCACCGATTTGCGGGTTTTTCATGTATGAATCAATATAATAGGTACCTATTTGTCCAAGTTGGCTCATTTATTTCTTCTGATCATGCGAGCCATCAAACGAACTTCCAGTTCTTTAATACTATTCATGTCTGCATATCCTTCCTTCCGTCTTCTAAACACGTCCATCCTCTTAGCAAGGGGTGAATAAACTCCCGAACGCTATTTACGGGCGAAAATAGTCGGGTTACATGATCGTATGAACCTCAACGGATTCCAGAGGACGAGTTGAAAGTCCATGGTTCAATTCCCGGTCATGGAACCTTTTTCCTGTTTGGTGTCCGCATCATTCCACCTCCCTCACTAAACCTCGTGTTCGTCCTTTACGTGCCTCCCTATCCCTTTCCTCATTCCTATATTTTCCCATTTTCCCCGACACGCTGTCCAGGAGTTTTCGGGAAGTCGAGGCGGAGGGAGAGACTCACTGACGCACACTTCATTTTATCCCTCGGGCGTGTCCAAAAAATAAAATGAATAATGGCGCGAAGGAGTCTCCTTCCTCTTTCCCGCTCGTGCTCCCTTTCAGCTGGGGACACGGCGGGAGCCGTGGGATGGGCGGCTTGTACTTCGCGGGTCGGGGGAATGAGGGGGTTAGGGAGAGAGGAAAAAAGGAGATCCTAGGCTTCAAAAGAAACCGGGATGAGAATAAAAAGAGTAAGGAGGGAGGTGGCGGGCAAAGGAGAAACGGGGACACAAAAGGTCGGAATGATTGCTTCACCCCAAAACCATCTCCCCTGCGATCTCCTGTACGCGTGAAGGGAAATGGCGCTTTTGCCGGCGAGGCAGAGGGAGGAGACGGGACGGAAGAAGCTTTCGGCGCTCAATTAAGGGGTGAGTGAGTCAATGCCAGAGGCCGCCGCTAGACTGGGCGGGAGGGAGGCGATCGTTAGGGAGGGATCAACTTCTTACTCCACGCAATCAAATGAGGACAGCTATGGGCGAGAGGGGGGAGGGGTGAGGGGACCCCGAGCATCCCATTCATTCGCAGCCACTGCCCCCACCGCAATCGACGACCCCCCCCTTTTCCTCCCCTTTCCTCCTCCCCCTCCTCCCCTTCCCCCTCGGAGATCCCTCCAATCTCCCGTGCTGAGATTGGAAGCGGGGATTACCTTAGCCCACCGCAAGGATACGAGTACACACTCGCCCGCACACGAACACACGAGGACGAACGCACACACTCTTTAAAACACACATCCGCACTAAGCGAGTAGGAATGGGATTGAGCGTTTGAATGGGTTGGACTTGGTGAGTGAGTAGTGATGAGGGGGGAGTGAGAAGTATGCGTAGGGGAAGAGGGCAGGGATCTGAAGGATGAAGGTGTGAGAGAGAGGAGTGAAGAAAGAGGGAAAGAAGATTGGCACAAGCTGGTCGAGAGCGTGGTTCTTACAAATTAATGATGCTGGTGGAGAAGTATTTCTCTAACGGTCCCATGGACGTTAGCGAGAGGAAAATCAATCCTATCGAGATTATTGGTTTACTTGTCTTCAGCCTTGACTGAGTTGGTTGGTTTGATTACTGTATATACTCGTCTGCAGTGCGATCACGTTTATAGTTTGACCCCCGATTTTTCAGTGAAATCTTTTAAATTCTTTCATATATCTTGTGTATTGTATTGACCCTATATTTTTTCGGACCCCAGATTTCCTTCGAAATATTTTCATTTCTGTAACTGAAAGTTAAAAATCGGGGTTTATGAGGCATATATTGCTTTTTAACAGCATTTCGCATTATAATAGTTGTTATTATTAATGGTAATATCTATAGGTACCGATCAAGGTAAGTTTCTGATGGTCTCATTACCCCAACCCTACAATAACACTTTGCTCAATTCTCTATATTTTCTTCCACTCTTCTTTCCATCCAACATGCCTACTCTTTTCCTCCCTCTACCTCATTCTATTTATATTATCGGAAATAAAGCAATTAATTATCGAAATCAGTCATCTAGTTGCCCTCTTTCGACGTACAATTTCAATAAGTTCGACGATGTGTTTACAGTTGTTTAAACAATAAGGTTCAATAAAAATTAATTGTAAGGTCTTTTAATTACAATAAAATATTATCCATATTTTTATTACCCATATAACCTTGAATGTCTCTAAAAATGAATTTCTTGAGGCTCTAATTACGACAAAAAACAGAGGATACATTCGGGCCAATGCTGTAGTTACACTTTCAGCTTTGTAACTCTGTGGCTCGCAGTATAAGATAGATATGCATAGAAATCAAGCAGACAGTTGGTGGATATGAGACTGAGATTTACTTCTGTCAACGAGATTTTGCTTTTCCCGAGAAGCTCATTGAAATAAAATGAGGGAAGTATGCACATAGAGATTGGGAGAGTATCGTGAGAATGCTTCGGTGGAAATAACTCTTTCCATTCTGATGTAATTTTCAAGTTTTAAAACATTTTCCTTCAATAATAAATATAGTATTTCGGCATGATTGTCCAGTGGGCAGAGCGTTCGTTAACTGACCGGATGGCGTGGTGACCATAGAGCTGACTACTTGACGTGGCATTATCGGTGAATTTAGCCACCCATCAGCTTTAATCAAGCTGCATTATTTTTCGGGTACCAGATCTTCCTGAGAAACCACTGGCGGTACAGGGAATGGAACTTGCCCCCCTACCCTAATGAGTGAATTTCACAAGTCGTTGGGCTTAGTACTGGGTGATCTCTGCCCTCGCCTATCAAATCGACACTCTGGTTGAATCCTGTGAATTTCTATGCCATCACATCATGCGGAAGTTTCCTCAATGTATTGTGCAGAGTATCGGCACCCTTCAACTACTTACCGTGGGCAAATACGTTATTACCATACGGCTAAAGGTAAACTACCATACCAAACCGAAGTGCAAATTTTGAGGATGGATATCAGGTGACTGCCTTTTTTTTTAACTTTCTCTGATTTTAATTGAATAAAAAATGCTCGGGTGTAAGGAATATGCTGCTAAATAGGAAGATCCTATATTAAGATGATGGTTTTATATCGCTGTGAAGAGTTAACGGATTTAAAAAGCCTCAGGCATTAAGGAAAACATATTATAGTTACTCCAGAAAGAAGCCCATCTGATGTACAAATTGATTTAAGCAACTGGAAAAATGGATTTTCGGGAGAATTTGGTGTTGCATGAAGGCACTCAAAAAGAAAATGAAAGACAAATGAAAACATTTTAAAATGATAGACCATACTGAGTTCCCGTCGGAAGTGTCTACAAAATAAATGTACTGAAGGAGTGAACGAAAGGGGGGTGGAAAGGAGTAGCGTCTCTTGGGGTGGATTAGTTGGGATATGGGGTGCAGTGCGATTCGAGGATTCGGAATTTTGTAGCAAGACTTTTTCAGAATAAAAAAAATAGTTTTCATTCAGAAAAAAGTAATTTTTCTTCTCCGTAGTTTCCATTTGCGGTTACGTTAACTTTTAACTGCTGGTGACTGAAGGACAAATGAAAGAAATGTGAACAGGAGGAATTTTCCTTTTCACGCCGGGCGCCTTCCACTTCCTTCATTCCTCATTAAATTTAAATTTTCCAAAGGAATAATTCTCCATTGCGTTGAGAAATAACGAAAGTCTTGAATAAGTTGTCGATTCGATTTCGTTTGATGAATTTTTTCCCTTTCCTCCTTGTGTTTTTACGTGCTGCATTAAAGCAACATGAAAGATTATCAATTGGTATTTTATCTAAAAAAAACGATTGGAGTTGCTTTTCACTGAGACAGAGGCTTGCATTTGATTCCAGCTGCTTGGGTACGGATTTGATGCCATAAAGTAAAATACCATTGGGACATGTGAATTTGGATACCTTGATGTCATTAATTTAGGTTCGTTCGATTGCGGTAAAGCAGACACCGAGGACACCTTTTTTTCTCACTAATTCCTGCTTTATCCTAGTTACCAACATACCTAGAATAGCGCATGAGATTTTAGAACTCCATTGTGTCCTGCATTGACTAATACTGATACCGTAAGTGTAAATGTTATCAAATCTAAATGCTATGACCTCCATTTCCCTCTTGCCAAATTTACCCTGGTCGATAAAAAAATCAGCCATGATTAATCATCTCCGCTAAATAGCATCTGCATTTTAGCATTTGAAGGTAGCAATGCTGGGTATGGAGTAAAATGTAGCCAAGCCATTTTATTTTTTAAATTGCACTAAATGGCATGAAATATAACAAATTTAAAAACATATTCCATGATTTATTGAGATGGAATCAAAATGATTAAGATACATCAACTCATTTTACATGGTTGGGTGGTATGGGTTGAATACGTCTGATAGGCATGAGCCGAATTATCGACAAAATATACATTTTTTTGGTTCACTTAATAATGTGTAAATAAATGTTAATAATGGAATGACTCAGCCGTTTTAGAATATAGTTAATCCCTAGAACTATGTTCATAATAAATAATTTTTGTTTGTTCGGGACATCAAGCTTATAAATTGAGATATAAGTAACGTAATTCCATTAGGTACGAATTAATTTCATTTATATGTCTGTATGTATGTATATATATATTTATATATATATTTATTTATATATATATAATATATATATATTTCAGCTATACTTATTATAAAATTTATAAAAGCACTTGAAATGGTAAAACAATATTCAGGCATATGGTATATTGTATATTTTTAAGTATATAAGGAAGATATTCGAATCAATGACGTTTAGTGATTCGGGCATGGCTTAATCTGTTTTTGAAAAACTTAAACACATTTATCTCAGGATTACAGAAGTTCCTAGTAAGTTTTTCAGAACATCAGGTTTTCCTCATAAGGAGCTGTTGATTGGGCTGTAAATGTGTGTGTGTGAATATAAATTGTGAGTACCGCTTGATTTTGTGCATAGAACATAAATCCGTGGCATCAGTGGAACAACTCCAGGTAATACATTCTATGTCGGCAACAAGCTGAACGAAAACCATTCCGGCAAATTTTCCCTACTTCCGGTACGCTTGGACGAAATCAATGAGCCTCTTTTGATTTTGTGATCCGATAGTCGAGGAGCCGAAAATAACTGAATCGGAAAAATTTAGGCGAACATATCGATCAAAATAATGGTGCGCCGGATAAATCAAAACTTATGGGCTGGTCGGCCATATGCTGTTCTGATATGATTTTCATGATTGGATTTTTAGGTGCAAAATACCATGGAAGACCAAGAATTCCTAGTGACCCCACCAGGTATTATTTTTTAATGCATTTAAATATTCTGAATGAACAATATTTGCAGCATTACATTCTTTCATACTTCCGAATCATTTCTGATTTTAACATCAATGTCGAATCGAATCCTCCGGTACCCCACGGTACCCTCATAGCACCTACACACTAGACTACCCTAGGATGGATATAGGACATGTGTGGAAAACAAGATTAATCCATCTTTAAGGGGATTGTTTCTGGACTTACGGTGGGCAAGGAACGCATGATGTTATTGCGACCATGAAAGCGAATATAGAGAGTTATATAATGTAATTATTATGCTACCGTATGCTTAGCTGATATTGAGAAGGGCACTAACAAATTATTTTGAATTTTGCTTGTTAAATACTAGTTGAAAACTTCTGGAGTAGAAATATTGGAGGACCAAGTATTTTCCACGAATTCTCTGTGAAAATTAAGAGGATGTGTTTATATACTGTTAGCCTTCTGTGAATAAGTCTTCTTAATAGAATTACGAGTAGGTAATTCTAATAACTCTCGTAATTGGTAGTGCACAAAATAACTATTCCAATATGTACGGAATTAATTTAATTAATAAAATAGGAGGCATGGAGATTTTACAGAATTAAGAAAACCGTCTCTTTCTAAAAACAGGAATATGCAGGAGGAAAATGATTACACAGGACTGTATGAAGTAGGCAGTATATTTTAGGAATTAAAAGAGGGCACTGCTAGAAGAAAATAAAGAACCACAGAGTGTTTTTTCCTTGTTTGTATGGAATCCTATGAAATAGGTGATCAAATTTGATTGAGAGTCATCGAGAATTATTTAAATATCGGAAAAAAGACACGATTGGTCTCTCCTGGTATCTGAGAGTCTGGATTCTGAGAAGAAATCTACCAGTAGGCACTTAATATTTTATATGGTCGGATCACAAGCATAGGTATATATTAATTTACCTTGACAGAGATGGAAAATGTGTAGCTTAATAAACTTTCTTGCATTAATCATGCTAGTAAAAATAATGAAATACTGTGCGTTGCTTAATTCGCTTGAGACTACCAACTGTGATTTAATATTTGCTCTTTTAACAAAACAGACGTTATATGATTTTCATTCCAGCATAGGTACGCTTAACTTTTTTCCATAAATGCCCGTGTTCGTGCATCCAAGGATTGGATTAATTCATTGACTTTGTTTATTCCTCTACTTCTGCCTATTTGGAGCGGAAACCCCAGAAAAACTCTCTTCTTTAGAAAAATAAGTGTGGAAACGTGTGACTTTTGGTTCCTTTGCCTTAGTGTCGCATGCTGTTTGTGAACTAACTTGCGCGCCGAAGTCCCACGGTTTAATGCATGGTGGAGGTGAATTTCACCTGATCCCGATCTCCTTCAAACATGGTTTGGAGAATACAATAATGAAAGTGTTTCGTGGTTATATTTAAAAATTATTTTATTAGGATTGACAAGTCATTCTGATAACACCAAGACTATCAGGGTTGATCCAGCATCAGTGCTTCGAACCTGAAGGAGTTGACTGCAACGACAGCGAAACCGTATTTCAGCCATTTGGTATAGCGAATTACGGAGTAATTCTAACCTTTGGTGCATCTGTTTGTTACATGGCAAGTTGTTTTTTGTTTGATTGAAGCTGTCCCGGTTGTATTTTGGAAAGAATATCGTTCGATTACATTACCACTATTGGCAGTTTGTATGGCATGAATCTCTTTTGTATTTTTTTGAATACACATGCACCTCCTATTACCAAAATGAACTGGCACTTCTCATATTAAGAACATACTTTTATTTGTGGATATATGATTGTTAAACAAAAAAATTAAAAGCATATCTTAAAGTACATGGTCAGAGGCTCAATTTGTTAATTAATTCCCATCAAGGAAAATCGAATGTGCTGTTTTAGTTGATAACTTTGGGCGTCGCACTGTTCAATCGTTTCTCCGCACGTTAATTCATACTCAAAACAGTAGGTGCATAAAAGCAAAACCTTTCTAAACTGTCCAAATCGCTACATTCACTCAAAACAGAATTAGATACCTACACGTATTTTAAAAAAGGGAGTGATATTTTTCGGGAATCGTCAACGCTCTTGCGATGCTTAATTCCCCTTTGAAATCCATCGGATGGGTGGGGAGAGGGAGGCTTTCGGGTAGGATGGAGAGTGTCGGGAAAATTAATACCCGTAAATACCCCTGCTTACGCACTCAAAACAAGTGGGGACGTCCGAGCACCTACTAGCACTGGGACAAATCCGGGGAGAGTGGTGTGGGAGGTCATTCCATTTTCATTAATTACGTATCCCACTCATTTTATTCCTGCTAAATGCTTTCCAGCCACATGTGAAAGCGTTAATGAAATCGGGTTTCCCCGAGAAAGGTGTATCGGGTCGTTCTGTGACGCTGGCAAAAAGCAGGAACCCACCCCGGAGCGGGAATTGAGAGTGTATCGCACAGTGGGATCAGAGGGTTGAGAAGGACGGGATTCAGGGGGGGGGGGCGCAGGGAGTCGGGGTGGCTCGGGAGGGCTTTTCAAAGGGCGCAAAAGGTTGTTGGAATGGGGAGGTTTTGGAGTGGGACCGGGCGGAGGACCCTCCCCCCCCCCTCCTTCTCCATCGAAAAACTTGTCCTACGGTTTGATTCTACCTCCCCTGGCTCCATTCTCCCCCCGCCCTTCATTCCCCCCCCCCTCCCGCCACCGCGTACCCTCCGGCCATTGGGGAAGGAAAAAGTGTTGCCGGAGGGAGGGAAGGTTTCGTGTTGGTCCGGAGCGACGGTTAGGTGGGGGGGGTGGGGACGATGGTTGGGGAGGCCAGTTAAGTAGGGAGAAGGGGGGGATGGTGAGGGGCCCTGAAAGCCTCTCTCGCAAGGGGTCGTGTTGGAGAGGGATGGGAGGTGGGGAGATGAGGGATTAAAGTTAATGGGCTGTTGAAGTCCCCTCTCAAAGTACTTCTCTGCCTCGATTTCAATCACTCAATTCCCCCTCTTTCCCTCCTTCTCGCCCGGCAGTTTCCCTACGCCTAAATATGCCAACTCCCCGTTATGCATATCCCCCAACACCCAACTTTCCCCGTCGCTTTGGAGAGAAAAAAAATCTCTTCTCAGTCAACCGTGCGATAACTGCGCGTGTGTTCCGTTCCCTGCTCATTTTTTTCTACGAATTTTCCATTCATACTTATTCAGAATTTTCATTGAATGTTTATCAGGCCAGGGCGGAAAAAAACGAAAAATAAGCTTCAAAATTTAATTTACTTTTGAATTTATGGCGTAACGATTTAAAAATGTACTCGTGTTAATCTCTTTACGGTAAAACTGGCATTTCGAATAATTTAGCCGATCGGTCGCTTTTTTCGGGAGTTATTTTAATTTGTATTTATTGGCTGTTGATGGGCCTGTTCACGAGTTTACAAATTCATAATCCGTTTTTAAGATTTAACTAAAAGCGTTATAGGATTTTCATTTTTTAAATGAGTTTTTAAATGGAATTTCGGATTTGATAAATAATGAACGTGATGCTGATTAATTACCATTTATTAAATATTCAGTGGCCAATATTCAAAACATTTAGTAATTTGCGCAGCGTTTATAATAATTTTCATTTTATGCCTGGAAAATTCTATTATCTTAATCTGGTAATGCCCTGACTGCGGTTGGTATTAACCCAATTGCTCTGATAGCCAAACCTTATTAACCCATTTTTAATTCTACTGTATCAATTGCTTGAAAATGTGTGGGTGTAATTGTATGCTCACAAAACGATTTTATCGCAAATAAGCCGTGTACGAATATCACGAATGACCGCCAAACAAATGAATTCTTCTCATCCCCTGAATGATGAAAGAGGGGCAAAGTTTCTAAGGGTGGTCATCGAGTCCAAATTTGAAGGCCTAAATGCTGACTTAACAGAGCGCACATATATATTTATTTTAACAAATGATATTATGGTTTCACCAAATTCTACCATATAAAGTTATATTTGATTAGAAAACGAATTTTACGGGAAATATATGATATCCAATTACCTTAATGTATTACAAACTCAAGTCTTTTATGTGAGCATAAAAACAGAATTGTGATTTCTCGGCAAACGCGATTTTGGACATATTATTAAAATATATGGATAATTGTTTGAAGTCTTTGAATTATAAAATATCGAAGAGTACGATTCTTACTCTTTCTTATGAAGAAGGTGGTTGTGCAGCCATTTGTCCGCTTTTTTATGTGTATCCATGTTTACGTTGGCCAACGCCAGTGAGTCCACCTATTTACCTATACATACATATAACTCTCAGAGGTGCTTGATATACTTTGACAACACGAAACACGTTAAACATAGACACATAAAAAATAACACACGTAACGACTTGTCAAAGCCGCCTTTGGGAGGCGGAAGCAGTTGCTCTCTTTACTCAGTGAGTTTTCATGACATTTGATGCTATTATTATTCTAGTATTGTTATTATATTTACTTTTTCTTTAATTATCAATACTATAAATTTTATAAAAAGTAATATTATTTTAAAAAAATATTAATTTTGATTAATCTAATATCAGACTTTTAAACTGTTGCCTACTCCGAAAGGGAACGGTATGAAGGGTATGAATTTATGCATTGCTTGAAGAACTTAGACTTTCCCCTCTTTATTCCTTCGTTAGTTTTTTCTCTAAGATACGGTGGTGTTCTAGTTTGCAACATTCTTTCGTTTCGTTTGCAACATTCTTCGTCTTTTATACCAAAATTCACACAAAGTTTCTTTAGTATTTGGATCACTGATTGATTGCGGTTCTTTAGTAGTAGAAGGGAATGAGTTCCCTATGGCGTGATGCAGCGTAATTCATCGTTGTGTGCGGTTCTTATCGAAGTTCTCATTGCCGTGTCCTTGCCGTTTACTTTAGATTAAATAATAATCATACCTATTTATGGAGG
Organism: Calopteryx splendens; assembly: GCA_002093875.1. Lineage (NCBI taxonomy): Eukaryota > Metazoa > Arthropoda > Insecta > Odonata > Calopterygidae > Calopteryx > Calopteryx splendens. The sequence goes on from LYUA01001460.1 coordinate 115,968, forward strand.
TCGAATAGAAAAAAACAAACGCGCAAAGTAGAAAATATTAACCAGCTGACCTAAAAAAAGAGTGCGAGTGGAACGATCACAGAAATCGCATGGATGGAGAAAGGACAGTAAAAGTAAATGGGGATACCTAAGTTACCGGTAGAAAAAAGAAGGATAAATAGACCAAAAAAAAGGTGGAATGAAAGCCCTACCGTAGAAAAAAGTTTGGAAGGCGAAGTGACGAAGAAAGAAGAAGTATTCTGCGTGGTATTGGTACAGAAGTAAGAAGAAGCAGAATCTATCGAGCTAAATAGCATGAAGTAAGTGGAAGTGACAAAGTATTTTCTGATAATCAAACGGCCCTACCGGGTTGTTAATATGGATTCATAAACTATTTAGGGAGTTAGGGTTTATTCTTAAATAGTTAACAATGAAGAATTGAATTAATAACTTGAGGAATTGTGAGTGTAAAAGGAGTGTAAGGCAAAAAGAAGAGCGTGAACTGTGGTTGGACATCATCGCACAGATCGTGAATTATGGGCCGATCGTCATGATCAAATCGGAAAAACGGCTTCACTTTTATACATTTGGCCGTTTTGAAAATGAAAACAAATGAGGAGCAAGGAAAAAAAGCGCTTCGGAAGTCCAACTCATTTTATATGAATGCAATAGTTTGGTAATATAAAGCGGGAGTATTTTATGATTAAACAGTCATCCAGTATGCCCTCTTTATATGCATAAAAATGTGCGCTATGCTTTTGAGACTTCAGGCCTAGATTTTTTCAATTATTCCATAAATATTTCATTTTTAATACTTTGACTCGTACATCGTCCAAGCAACACAATACATTTTTATTGAAACACTATGCTTTTAAAATTTTATCGTTTGAAAAAAAGTGTAATACAGGCATTTAGAATTATTCAGAGGTTAGTCCCAACACGAGAAATGTAGACAACAGTTTTCCTTGTAGACCACTACCTGGATTTATCCCCTCGACTCAGGACCGAATGGTATTTCAGGGGTCTAAATAAGTAAGAAACTTATTGATACTTCCAATGGCCTAGATAGACGGTGCTTTATTTGGAGTTGCTTCAAAAGGTAAGAAATTATATGAAAAGAAGGAAGAACTGGCGAGCATACTGACCTGTATGTACCTAGAAGTGGATGAATATGTTCAAACTCAAGGTAAACAGGAATAAAAAAATGGCGATGGGCGATTTCAGCTTAAGCAACTATGACGAAGCGAAAAAATTGGCAGTAAAAAGGATAGCTGGAAGAGCTGTTTGAAACCAATTTTCGATTTGATAATGTCCACAATGATGATGGTAATGCGATTCTTAATATTTCCTTTGATTTGTGCTCCTAATAATTTCGCAATATTACCCAAACGGTGTCTAGCGCATTGATTACTGTTGCCATTATTTCTCAGGTGTATTCTTTTAGCGAAACCAGCAAAACGGTCTGGTTAACGAAAAATCTCCTCGATAAACCTAAAAAAAACTTAAATATTTTCGTTATGACTGGACGTAATTATGCTGATGTTATATCTTAACAGCCATCACATATAAAAACCATTATGATAACCTTTCTTTAGTTGTCAATAAGTGTTTCTCGGGGAAACGATATACTACTTTAACAGAAAGTTTGAAGTGCTACAACAATTTTTTGTGGCTAGAAATACCATCGAGTTCCAAATAAGGAACTTGACGAGGCAGAATTTTTATTCGGAATGGAAAAATGCATTCTTGGTTTCGCATTCAATGTGATGGGTCGGGATTTCACCATGCAGGAAACAAAAAGCTGAGGCATTCGAATCAAGCCTTGAAATCTACCCTTGAAATTCATTCCGTAGCTCATCCAGAAATGTCCATTATTTATTCCCCCGTATTTTTACGAAGAGCTTACCGAATCCCAGTCGTATTGATTCATGAATTAATTTATCACTGCTACTGCTTTCCGCGGGGGAGGGGAAACATGGGGGGGGGG
>LYUA01001461.1:54290-64343 GCA_002093875.1 Calopteryx splendens
TGGTCGTAGCAAATAAATTGTATGTGGAAAAACCAAGTGTTCACTATTCACCACAAGTTGTACTCCATTTTAAATTATTTATCTCAGGCCACAAAGTTCTTGTGTTAAAATGTTTGAGAAATCCTGATAATATATTTTTTTGCCATTCCTAAATCATTTGAAATAATATTCCATAGCTTTGAGCATGAACTTTAATGAGTAACATGTGAAGAACAGGTTATTTTTTACGTATTGTAGGTATCAAATCTCTTTTTAAAATAAAAATGGTACTCATTTTTCATCCAAACTCTTCTACTATCTTTATATTTCCTACAATTCTTGAACTTTGATTTGTTATTCCTGTTTCTAATTAAACTAACCTTAGTGCTGAATATTATAAAGCCTTATTTTGTATCATAAATTATGGATCTTGTGCATTCAAAGTTTCGAATTCACACTGGAGATTGCTTTCCTCGCAACGATGTCTTCATTTTGTTGTGCATGAGTGAAGTAGAGAGCGAGCGGTCGGACTAGCTAGGCCGGCTAGCGTTCGGTCAGGAGGGGATTCCTTTACCGCGCGGCACGAGCTCATAGTGCGAGATTACGGGGTTTGAAAACGCTAAGCCAACAATAAAATGCTGCGCCACTCTCTCAAGTCCCTCGGTGCCCCATGGGAACGGCTCATCACTTTAACCCGAGCATTCCCCCTTTCGTATTGTGTGTCCCCTCCTCTCTTATCTGCGGAACTTCGCACAAGCTGAGAGAAAGGGGATGTAAAGGGAAAAGGGTGCAGTGGGGAGGAGGTTTTTAAGGCGGAGGGAGGGAGGAGGAGGGTTCCTCCCCAATCCTTCCTCCTCTTCTAACCCCTCGCCGGTGACCTCTCACCCCCCGACTCCTTTTCCCTCCGCTCTTCCTCGACCTCTCTCCTCCTCCCCGCTGCCACTTCTCATCCCCTCGCCCTCTATCCCCGAAGCTCCCTTCCACACCCCAGCGTGCAATCCCCCTCGGACCATATTCTGAATGGATTTCGGAAGACTCAAAACAGGTAATAACGAGGATAATTAAGGGAGGACTCAAAACGGTGGCCTGAACTCTCCCCGTCCAAAACAATGCGCCTGTCAGATGGTAGTAAAGCACATCTTGGCGTTTTATCTGCATGCGAAGGGAAACTATTCGGAAGAGTAGTTAAACTCAGCTTTTTCGGGCGTTTCATTCAAAATGGTTAGTATTAATCTATTTTTTCTATTATTTTTTTAATATTAGTGCATAACAAATGCGTAAGAAAAATGTTCACTGCTATGCCTGTCTTTACTTCTTCCATTCACAAAAGTTTCCAATGTTTCCGAAATGCTTTCGTTAACTAATTTTCGCTTTCAGCATTGGCACACCTCAAATTGACCTGAAGTACCTATTCAGTTAATCATTCTATTTTGGTTTCCCTAATATCTTATTAGTAGCACAGAGTGATGGATTCCGGAACCAGTTTCAGTTTTTTCCTATACTGTTTTCTACATTACATGATTCCTCTTCAACCCTAGAAGCAGTATATTTTCAGGGGGTTCATCCACCATTTAAAGCTGATGGTTGCTAGGATAGTGTATTGGTGAATTATTGAATAAACATCACGATACGTTTACTTCGAGATTAAAATTTTATATTTTTAGCGTCTATATTTAACCAAGGTCTTTAGTCTGCTCCTCTAAAATTTTGTTTACGGAAACGATCCCTTAACTAAGTATATTACTTTTGGGAAATATTTCCTTAATTTGATCTTCGAAGTTATTTCGCAAGATAGGAATGGCTGATGATATTTTCATGGATTTGGATATGAATTTCACATTTTAGATAATTTTCTGAATAATTAAAACACAAAAATATTTTTTTCTCTGATTCGTATGAATTCAGATATAAAATTATTGTGGTATGATACAGTTTATTTTATCTTCACAATTTGTAATTAACTTTGCCGAATCACCTGACATCATGCCTCTGGTATCTCTATTCCTGGATTCATAAATGAATAACATTTTACCTTCTTTTCGTTCCTATACCTTATTACAGGTGTAAACCAAAGGAAATTTTAATTTGGAGTTTAACACGTTCGTTGGGTGCATCGTTCATTGAATTATATTCTTTCAAGCTCAAGTTGTCTGCTCGTGGAAATATTCCCTATTGCCGGTTTCTTAGTTGTAATGTTCTGGTAATATTTAAATGTGCATGACGTTTGTATTGGGACCATCATCAAAGTTTTATGTTCTTATTCGATCGGCCTTTTAGATATTCACTAATTATTTACACTATTCATCTTCGTTTTCGACATTGGAATACGAAATTTTTATTTATTTTTTCAGGATTGGCAATGAAATTTAATCGAAAAAGTCGTATAGATACACATTTTTCCATATTTTTTTCTCATTTCCTTATGCCAATTTGAGGGTCATAAAATATTTACCTCTCTTAGGTTTGTGTTTTAAATAGAAAGGCAACTCCGATTTTCCTTTTTTCTTTTCTTAGTAACGATTTAGGAACGTTCATTTTTACGCCATATTGCGTTCCCTATCTCTGATATTACGAAATGTATATTCTTCCAGGGCCATATATCCAAAGTTATGTACAACAGTAAAATGCAATTACAGTTTCCCAAGGTATTTTGCCCCGGCAGTAAACGAAATTCTTGTTAAAACTCCCTGGCGTCCCACTGAGTGAATTCTCATCCAAAAGGTGGAGCTGAATCTACTGCTTTGCCAATTACACACAGAAGAACGAAATGAAGGAAATCAGAAATTTCTCAATAAGCATATTAATATCGTCGCGACTCGAAAAGAAAGAACCTGAATGAATATCCTTATGCTCCAATACCCTTGGGCCCTAGAACGGCTGAATTACCTGAAATTCAATACGTATCCTTATAATTCACTTCGAAATGTCTTTGCAAATGCTGCATCATTACTAGTTATTTTGCAGTATCTCTCTTCCAATTTTAAGACGCACGAAATGGGAATTTAATATTCGTTCGAGATCGTCAACGCTGGATTCAGAAATTTTATGAATGCAAATGAAAACACCTTATTTTATTTTTAAAGACACACGCAATTTCATTTTAGCCTTTTTTTGTTGTTTTTTATGTCGATTCCCACACATTCCGAGATTTGACTAATTGTGCGCTATTCAGAGCATCTGCTGCTGGGAACAAAATTCCATTTTCCTCTTCTAAAATGCCAATTTGTATTTCTACACCACCTATCATACGATTTTAATTAGCAATTTTTTACTTTATTACGTACGCCGTCACATTAAAAAGGAGAAAATTGGATTCTATTGACAAAAAAGTCTCAGTTACAAATTGGGTCGTCCATGTACCATTGGATAAGATCAGCAATTAAAACATACCACCCTCTGCTGCAGCATAATGAAGGCATTTTAAGGAGTATATCGCCCTTTGTTAGTCTTATTTTGTTTTGATGCAGTGATAACCCGCGTATTCGATTCGATGAACAGAGTAGAGAAACAATGACGGTAAAATGCAGAATATTAATCACCAGTGAAGTTAGATATCATGAAAATTTAGTATTTTCCCATTTTAAACAAGTTGCGCGTCAAAGTGTGCAGCTGAATATTTTATTCAATTATTTTAAAATATTTAACATTAACTTAAGAGTCTAATTGGGGATCAAAAAATACTATAAAAAAATATTCTTAAATTGAACATTTTAAAAATGCGTAGTTAAAAAAACCAGTTGATACACTCACTTTGCAAGAGTTTAGGACTTAATTATGCTTGTAAAACTATGGATGATGAAAATTTCTCGGTACCTACTTATCCAAATATATGAATTTCCAAAGGGCTTTTCAAATATTTCCAAATATATGAATTTCCATTTATATCTGCTATTTTTCGTCGTGAAATATCTTTCACGAGTTCTATTTGTGATATTACCTGGGTCTTAAATGAGCGAATTTAAGATAAAAAAATAGTATCTTTAATCACCGTATCGTCTATCAGTGACAGATGGGTTACTGATCAAGTAAAAAAGAACATAATATGCGATGGAAATTGCGGAATATCTTTATTTCTCATCGCATTGCATACTATTTTAACCCAAATCAATTCTAAAATAAGTATCAATCTACAATTTGCGGGCGTAAAAAGGCTGAGTTTTTATCAAATAGTACTAATACGGAGGTAATTCTTTATCTGACCACACATCGTTCATTTCTCATTGCTCAAGTTTCTTGGGTCAACTGGGGAGGGCATTATCCACCGAGCGTTAACTAGATGGCATTTGCGAAATGTGTCTTTATAATGGTGGATAGGAGAAACCTGGTCCACGTATATTTTGACGTTACCAGCACGATTGAGAACAAATACTCATAAACTATTATTCCCTTCTCTATGCGCACCTATCACGTTGAAGCCCAACGTATAGAATTAATATCTTAGTTCAAAAGCGCTGTTTATTTTGCGGGCATACGCGCTGGGGAGGAAGTCCTTTCCGTTTTCCTCCTAATTATTCGTTCGCTGCCACCCCGCCTCCAGTCGCCTCACCCTCAATCTCAGACAGACATCCCACGCCTACCCCCCTCCCCTCTCACGTACTTCCCTCTCCTTTTGTTTCTCCCGCGCCCTTCTTCGCCCTCTCAATCCTCCAGCCTCCACCCTTCATTTATTTTTTGACCTTTCCATTCATTCCAGAATTGCCGCGGCAACAGTAACGGCGCACTCCAGAAAAAAACAATGAAAAGAAATCTCCGTATATTACTGCTTCGCAACGGCAGAGAAGCGTCCATTTTTCTCTGTAATTCTCACTCACGCACAATGAAAAATCGCGTAGTTTGCCGTGCTTAATTCAAACGCCTTCTCTTCCTGACGCCCACATTCTTGATAGCTAGTTTTATTTTTTTTACTTTTTCCGTGGTTCGTTGCATCAACCACTGTTGATGATTCAGGGCCACCTAAGGATTATGCTCTTTATTCCGGTAAATTTACGATCTTGAATATCCGTCGCACTGATTTTGATAAGGATAATTATTATTATTATGATAAAAATTATGTAACTTACTGTTTGACTATGGCATAGGGCGAAGGCGTTAGATGTTTGTCAATAAATTATATTATGATTCTCCCATCGCTCAATTGAAAGAAGTTTTTCTCGTAGAAAATTATTTTAGTTCCGACTGCTGAGGTTTTTGGAGCAAGAACTCCCAGAAAACTCCTTTCACATTTTCAGAACATCTTCTCAAATTCCTAGAGAAAAAATAGAGATTTTCATCAGATATATATTTCAATGTCATATGCGCCAAAATAAACGAGATATATTTCCAGATTTCAGACTACTCATATTAATCCTCCATATTGGTTTCTTGAATTGCGAACAATTCATCCCTGCGCTCATTTTTCTGATACCTATCTTGCACTATTTTTTTTAGCACAGCGTTAAAATGTACGTTGTCAAGGTATACCCAAATGCAGACTCGTGTCTTTGTAACACACCGTCGAGTATACATATCAGTATTAAATTACATGGCATTAAATACTTTAAATATCATCGAAAACTTGAAATGCAGGTTGGAGGCGCTCGATATACCAAAGACAATGAGTCCAAAATGGGGAAGGGAATAATACCTATGTCATGGTAGTACGCTGGTGTTTTTTTCGTGACGTAACAGGGAGCCCCCGAGTGTTATGGCCCAGCATGCACTAATAAAATTAATCAATTTCACGCCCCAGTGTTTGGTGCATAATAAAAGTCGATATTAGTCCAAGAATTCCAATCCATAAATCGATTATCAATCAAGCTTTTATTCATAAATTGGTACATTGGATATAAAACCTTTAGTTAAAATTTCAGGCGGAGAAGAGGCAGATGTGATGTAAAATTAAGGTGGAAGGGTTGGAAATGAGTGAAAAAGTATGGCGAAGTGATAAGGGGGTTGATAATGCCCGAATTAGGTGTGACAAAATATTTTTGAAGAGAACTTTAATTTGAAATTAATCGACACTATTTCCTCCCGTTTGACCTTCAGGCATAGGACGGGTAATGGTGTGATACTGATTTTGATTAGGTCGATTTCTACTGTTACAATTGATTTCATATCTATCAGCTATTTGGATAAACCGAGTCTTTTTAAATTCAGGTTTACGCTTGCTCACTAATGTCATCACGGATTTTATGGAGAAGTACAACTATAATCATCCAACTTCCTAATACTTCATCACTATCAAATGGGCAGTCAGCCAAAACCCATGTGATATCCCATAGGCCGAGTCGCCAAAGCATGCGCGGCACTGACACCGGAGGCTGCGGTCAAACGCGTCTCACTTATGTTGACGAGTTTGAACGGGTTCGGCCGCCATGCAGGCGAGATCAGTCACACTGATAAATAGCTAAGAATAAGATTTCAAGGGCAGGAAGCTTAATTTAAAAATTTTTTCCCTCTTGATTATATAATTCCAATCCATAAGTACGGTAAATTAAGTTCGAACTTTGTCTTGGTGCACCGTGGTCTCTTACATGTTACCTTTATCCTAACGAAGATTTACACTCCACCATAGAGAGGTGGGAAAAAAGAACATGATATTAAAGAGTACAGGATTGAATCTCAACGGAGGAAGGCGTCTCGGAGAAGATTTCACAGTCTTCACAATGCCCAGGATTTCGTAGAGCACGATTTGTGCATTCAATCATGAAGATGAATTACAAATTTCATCAGAATAGAAAGAAAGCCGTTTGCTTCCCCAGTAATAGATGCTTAAGCTCCCTCGATTGTAACTATTCAGGAACCTCTCGTTCAGAATAGCGTTTTCTGTCCATTGAAAGGAAGGAGGCCTTCGAACGAGGAGACCCTGACGATGCGACACCCAACAACTTACTCATTGCATCTCCTGCGGTGTCTCTCAGTTCGTCAAGCCCCCCCTTAAGCCACCCAGCCACCCCCACACGCGAGGAATTCTCTGGTGGCCATCTTCCCTCCGTGTCCCTCGCTCTTCTCCCTCATCTCATTCCTCTTTGTTCTCACGTCCCCACCGCCCTTAGGTCTCCCCCTTCTTCGCACCGCTCTCCGTATCTCCCCCTCTTACTCGTCGACCTGATCTCTTGCTCTTCCCTCCTCCCATGATTCCTCGCCCTGTCTTAAACCATCATCGTCCCCTCTCTCGCTCCGTCGCCCACAACATGATGCCGTTCTTCACATCCCCTTCCCTCATTTACTCCACGTCGCATTGTCTCTCCCACGACCGAATCCCTCTCGTGGGTACCGATTCTACGATCATCTCTTCGTTTGCTTGTCGAGAACGTGTACGCACTTCCTCCGAAACTTCTACTAAAAGGAGTTGGAGTGTTGAAACAGAATCGGCGCCTCTCTCTATCCCACTATTGGCTAGAATTCATCTCTCTCTCGTTTCTTGCTTCTCATTTTCCTTTTTACTTATCACCCTTTCAACGAATTACTTTCCATTAGTTCCCTCCTCCTTCCGTCCTGGAAACTCTCATCCATTTTGATCACTCTCCAGTTTCGCTGTTTTCTCACGCAAAGTGAAGGGAATTGGTGAATTAGCACGGCATCAATTGGGTTGAGAAGAAATTTTGTTTTTGACACTCGTTTTTGGAGTCGGTAATCAGGAGGTGTGGTGAGCAACGATTCAATGAAACTGATCCATTATGTCGAGGAGAGAAGAATTGAGTGATTGGATTACCGTTCAAAACCTGTTTCATTGAATCGTATTTGCTTAATTCGAGTTGTTCAATCAAATGGAAACCTGTTAATTCGCCTTCATGACTGTACGTGACGTGCTTAATCATTAGAACCTCCCGTTTATTTTGCTGGAACCCCATTCTGTTTCACAGAGGAGTAAACCATGAGACTCTATCGAGAACATGTAGATGTTCTTGATAGTCTCCGACGTTTCTACATGTAATCTCGATAACAAAAATAATGTTGTTTGTGTTTAATTTATGACACCTGATTAGAAAGTGCGAATGTCTTGGGCAGAGCCTTGATTCATAATTGAAGTAACTTTCTTTCTTTAAATCGTTATTTGAAAACAAATCGTAAATATGGATATTAATTACTGATGAGAAAATACTTTTATTTTTTTGGTATAAAATATTTCCCTTCAGAATTTATTTACACTCCAGCAAATAGAGTTATTTTTGGAAACATTAATTTATTCTGTTATAAAGATTTTCCAATCCCCATGACTCCGTCTGATGATTTTTCATTGCTGTACTACTTTCAAGTGTGTACATTTTGCAGATGATACATCACTGACTTTACGAACAAATTATTACTTTTTCCATGGTACACACTTCTCCTTCATTTATTATCTTGAAATTTCGTTCATTTAAGACGGCAAATAACGCTGCAATATTTTGTGTTATGTACTTATTTCTTTATTCCAGTGCTCCTATAGCGTGATCATTTTTATATCGCCTCCGAAACTTAAACTAGGTGTACCTAGCACACTACTTTGCTGACTCGTTCCTGTGGCGCACTTTCTTTCGAGTTTAGGACTCATTTCAACCTCCTCCTTGACGAATTGAGAAACACCATAATTTATCTCTCTCCTTTCCTCCCTTTCACACCCCCTTCGTCGGTGTTTCCTCTTATCCCTCCACTAACTTATACTCAGTGTATCCCCATGCACTCACACCCCCAACGACCACCCCTGTTTCCCTTTCCCCACCACCCCCCCTTCCACTACATCTGCATCGGGGGCCCATGCCTCCCGCAAGAGGGGATATGGGCGATTTCGGGAGATTGGGGAGGCCCGCGATGGCTGGCTCTTAAAAGGGGCGCTGGAGGAAGGGAGGGAGGAAAAGGACTCGGTAGTCTTGCCCTGTCCCTTCCTCTCACAAACTGTGTGTACGCTGGGCGTGGTTGCATACCTCGGCCACTTCCGGCAGCAAATGGAAGACGGGAATGGAAAGAGCTACGAGAGGGTGAGGAAGGGAGTGAGGGGGCGAGGGAGATAGAGAAGGCTGCGGGGGGCGGCGTAAAGAAGTACTTTGGCGGAGGGGTAGGAGTTTGGTGGCGGACCCTTGGAGAAAAGGAGGGAGGGAGAGCGGGTGTTATGGCAACCGGAGCGAGAGCACAGGAGGGAGGGGAATGATGATGATCATGATGGGAATATCCAAGGGGTGGTTCTTCGTGTACGGCGTTCGGGGCTGAAGGGCCTAGGAAAAAAATGAAGCGAATATTATTACAGTTTTGATGGTTTTGAGGGATCGGAATTGTCTATTCCTCGCAACAGCTCACAGCGCAAAGGACATCACTTTCCTCCTATGTATCAATTCATACACTTACATTTGTATTTTTTTCCATTTTCTCCCTCTCCCTCCTTTCCTTCCTTCCTCCGCTTCGTGTCCCCCTCTTTCCGTCTCATTGAGATACGAAAAGAGACGCAGTTACGACCTCAGAAGTGCCCTGAAGACCGCCCATTTCTCTCTCATTCCCTCAAGTGACCGTAGCCGCAGAGCGCTCCCCCCCGGGAGTCTCTCGATTCGAAAACACTGCCGTTTGCAAATTCGAATGGCTTCATCTCGCCAAAGCGTCCCTAATTTTTCACCTCGAAGCGGTCTCGTTAGACGCTCAAGCAATGGACTAAGAGAGAATGGATTTTGAGCGTGGGCAACGGTTTACGTGCGGGCGACTCAAGGCCTTGGACTCGGCCGACCGCGAAAGCTTATCTAAGAACGGGCGCCATGAATAAAACCGCGGGAGTACTTTTAATGATTAAAATTGGTATGCGAGTTTTTATTGCCTCATTTATTTTCGCCTAGGAGCCCAAATCCGTGGTTGTGCCTACAGTGCAGTAAATTGTGGCGCTTCAGTTTATTTGTTCGTACGCTCTGGTAATCGCATTCAGTGTTTCCCGTAAGGCAACATTTGATGTACGCTTCGAAATCAAGCAAGATGTAACTAGCGTCGCTTTTTGTTCCGATTCAGCGAAACGAAAATAACCGCGCTTGAAAACGGTAAGCGCTCCATAGTCAGTATTACAATGGCGACAAATTATGAATTTCAGGTTTCCCTTTTTTTGATAAAAACATCTATATATATATTGATATATGTATA
>LYUA01001461.1:166621-177030 GCA_002093875.1 Calopteryx splendens
CGTCCCAATTCACCCCAATCACTCGCAAACCCCTCCCTCTTCCAGCACTCCCTCAACCCCTACCCCATTCGTGTTATCCCCTCGGTTCTCACATCACAGTGATTTCCCCACTTATTATCTTCCTCCTCCTCCCACTGTACCCATCAACCCCTCGTGACGCCCTTCGTTAATGAGTTGGCAAGTGAGAGGGTTGGAGAGGGGAGGAGAAAGGGAGAGGGGGGGGAGGCGCGAGCGGGGGAGCCCTTTATTTCGGTGCTGCCGATGCATGCACAATGGTCCCCCTCCCTCCCTCGGAAACCCCTTCCCCCCCCCCTCCGTCGCCGCAGGCTCGTTCGCACACTTCCAAACACACAGACAAACGCACGACGACTTTGGCGAACGCGCACGACTCGTAAAAGAAAAGGGGGGAGGATTCTCGTGACTTCAGCGCCTCGAGTGTTTGACGCGTTCAGAAGTGCGGGGTGACGCATATGCTGCGCATAAAGTGGGTTTGCCTATGGTTTATATGTATAAGCCTAAGAGTGTGAGCGTGAGGGTGGGGGGAAGAGCGGAGGGTGCTTTTGCTGGGGGATGAGGGATCAGGACCGCTTTGTTTCCCTCCCTCCTTCTACATCCCCTCGCTCGACCAGCGATGTCGTTGAGATTACGATTCTCTTTTTTTTTCTCTCCCTCAATGGCTTAGCAGTGGTTTTTTTTGGAGAGGGTCGTGTGGTTTATTCATTCGTCCATTCATGCCCTTTCACCCCCTCCGCAACCCCAAACTCCAAATTCGTGCACGGCGGGACTCCACAAAGTTTCAGAGCAGTTTAGGAATCTCGACCGAGTGACATTTCGTCGGAGGCAAGAGGTTGGCGTCATTCAAATTTTATGTGAGCAATGATAGAACAATGATAACAATTTTTGGTGGTTTGTAAAAGAAAATTCTAGAGGAAGCCAATGTCCATTAAATGGACTGAAACTAGCCTTTGATAACATCATTATTTCGGATAATACAGTATGAAAATGAAAATCAAAAGAAGCAGCCGTTGTAGTTATTAGGGGAGGCGACCAACGACTGAGGTTATATTCGTCTTTTCTTTCGTCCATTCAATGGGATCGACCAATTAGATAGAGGTGTGACTTTCAGGGAATAGAGAAAGGGTGGAAAAAATCTCGGCGTCGACATTAGGTTACTCTCAACGAAAATCGCCGATGGGTTTCACAATTTAAGGTCCCATCAGACGGGTGGATTAGGTGCATGAAGGTCTCTCCACATGGCACTCAAGTAGAGATCGGGATACCGCTGAAAAATCCAACCATCGCCGAGATTCGAACTCGGCCCTTCGTAGTGGTAAAACAGTACTCATTAGGTACCAAAAAATTCCGTTCCCCACGCAGAAAAAAATTAGCAAAGTCTGAACTTACTACAACACGAAATAAATATACATTAATACTGCATGCGTTTCTTATAATCGGGCATTGAGCATAACACCAAACTTTTATATTTAAGATGCCTAGAGCACACATGGACAATGCTTATCCCTGAGATTTAATTTTGTTGGATCTATTTACAAATTATGACTTTTAACTCGTCGGGCTGGCATTGAAATTTGCACCAAGTTTGTGATGGCTATAAAACCTGTAAAAAATATCATTGACCCTCCGTCCATCTTCAGTAAATATTGAATTTTGATATATTATATAATATAATATATATATATATATATATATATATATAATATATATCTATATATTATATATATATATGTATATATAATATTAGCTGCTGATTTATTATCATTTATTCAATATTGGCAATAGGTTTTATAATACAAGGAATGGGTGAACGTTTGATACATCTGACCCCAATTTAAGACAAGTAGCCACTCTAATTTCCCTACACTGTTTCATGACTAATCCATTTTTTTACTAAGTTACTGGATGGTTAAAGATGGTATTAAAGGTGCCGCTTATTGTCCTGCATTTGGAGTGACCAAGCATTTTCCATTCGTCCAGGGGACCGCCTTGGAGACGGAGAGGTGTCCCCCGCCCGCTGGCGTCACCTATGAGGAGCTGCAGGAAATGTGCCCTCTCGGCCTGGCCCTCAACGCCGCGGACGACGCTAACAGGTGGGTCAGCCTCTCTCTCTCTATCTCTCTCTCCTCGTCTATCGGGAGGGAGGGGAAGAATAATATCCGAGTGGAATGCGGTGCTGGTGAAAGGGAATGCGAGCGTGAGTGAACGGAGAAAAATGTTCCCCGGCGGTGAAATTTTGGTGGTCGGATTTTTTCTTTATCGGCATGCGTGCTATCCCACAGGCTCTCTCCCTCCCTTTCTGCCTCTAAACCGCGTGCCAGCCCGAGGCATGTCTACTTCCATCGCAAACTTTCATCGCATTTTAAATTTGTGCGAGAAGCAGACGCGGATTTACCGTGGGGATATTTTTTCAAAAAGTTTCTGTTGTCGTTATAGAAATATTTATCCCATAAAGAGACGTGCGCATTGTTTTATGCATGAAAATACTATCCAAAATTTCATGGTCAACTTGTAAACCGGATTAAAAAGTGGTGGTAGTAAAAGTTATGAAATTATTATAAATATATTAAAATTATAAATATGAGAATGCTTGTAATATTTATCAGGCATAGGTGAGTTATCTTAAATATCGATCGTTAAACAGTTAATAGTTAATTTAGCAGATGTTTGCTACAAAATATCTCTAAGAGTATATCCTAAACAGAACATAAATGTTTTATGAATTAATCCTTTTAATAGTTATTTTGGTATGATATAGTAGGGATGAGAATTATTCCAAAGAACGTTGACCTTTTATCGGTAATTCTGAAATTGAATCTTACATTGGCGGTCTTATGCGCCACCATTTCTATTACAAATGCAAAAGTATTAGAAATCCCTTTTCGTCGCTCTTATGTCAATTGCACCACATAACAAAATCCATATTTCTGTTTTCATCTCCTTCTGTAGCGACAGCATCTTTTAAATAAAAGAATGAGTCCATTTTGTTCCTAAAAAGGCTAAAATTGCTTTTTTTCGTTATGTACTCGTTACAATCTCCAGGAAAGGAAACGAGCCGAACTGTCGCTGTGGAGGTTGCGTCGTTCACCTGCAGGGGGTCGCTGGCACCTGGTCCTCGAGGAACGCGGGCCCGATTAAACCGAGGGCTCGACTGATTGCGTCCTCATCTCAAGCCTGCCCCGGGAGGAGCTTCTGGCTCTTACAGGTCTGTTTCACTTTCACTCACATATATAAGATACACTAAGGTAACTGGAATACACTCTCTTTTATTAGTCATATAAAGCAACTTAGGCAAAGAATTTTGCCTGAATAATTGTCGTTTATTCAATTTAGTGGCAATCAAATGATTCATTCGATTTTGGAGTAAATCCTTGATGGTCTAAGAGCAGAGTTGACTTTCATTAATAAGAATGCGTAGTGTATTGTCAATTACACAGATCTTACGTACTGTTATCTGGAGAGTGTGGGTGGTAGGAAGTTGAGGGAGCAATACATTTCTTCTCATCGTCATGCATGGAAATCAAAAGTATTTTTAATTTACTTGCTACCTGAAGAATATAATACATAGCTTATAAATTCGCGCAAGGCATTTTTTGCTGACACAGACAAATTCGTCCCCTATTGCAACGCAAATTCGACCCTTAATAAGATCACATCATCTCATATCACTTATTGATCCATCTGAACTAATAATAAAGAGTTCCCTTTTAAGGAATATTGTAATTGGATCTTGTTAAATTTTTTATGTGAAGGAGATCTAAAAATAAATATAATTATTTTTCTGATATCAAATTTTTCCAATAACCCTCTCAATTATCACCACTCTGTTAATTTATTATTCATTGTTATGTACACAGATGCGTGCATAAATACGCTTCATGTCGTTCCCTTTCGGGATTGGCAAAGCCAAGCAAATATATTTTTTTATTTATTTCAATAAAACTAATTCCTCATAATAATTTCTTTTGATTTACTCCCGGTATATTTCTTTCGTTTGTTTCATGCATGCTTTTTTGTTCCGGAGACTCTTGATTCTTCTTGTGCCAAGAGGACTTTCCACATTCTTTCATAACCCACACACTCCTCCCCCTATCTCTCTTATTTTAAAGCAAACACTATGTTTGGCCGAATTATGTAGAAATAATATGTTTTTCATGCCATGCTCAAGTTTCTTTTACATACAATAATGTGGTGAGGATTTTACTTGTTTTGACTGACAGGTTTGCTGCCTTCGAAAGCATTTATATTCTATAAATTCCAAATGCTACCAACATATTTCATTATTCATTGTTAGCTCAAAATATTTTTACCAAATGTTAATCTACACGTGCATATACACTTATTCTAATTTTAAACAAGAATCCCTCCAGATGAAGTCAAGTCCGCTAAACCCTTTGTGGATGAGTTTTCTAATTACATATTATTTGAACTTTTTATTTATTTTACTTAAGTGGTGGATTTTGGGAAGAAATGATAACTATCAATGTGGTTATGAGTCCACAGTATGACTTTTAATGACATAAAATAATAATTCTCTCTTGCTTTTGCATATGGAGCAACCTTTTTCGTACTCACAAAAACTGCATGCAAAACGTGAAGCGCCTATTTAAACTGTTGAAGTTCTCTGCATGCTTGAACCTACTTGAATATTGTTCAAATTATCAAAATAGCATTCTTTCCATGCTTTTCTGAGCGTCGGGAACTATTATTAATATAAATACAGTGAGGAAATGTTAGTATAAATACTCCTTTTACTGTGAATGCATCATGGTGCACAATTCCATCGTAATATAAGAAAATAATGAATATCGTTCCCTATGTCCTTAATTTTAATAAAGACTAGATTGGTCATCATAATATAAATATTCAAATCACGTGGCTGTGTGGGGCCATTGGAATCAGGATGTATCACGCAGTATGTAAGTATGTACCTCCAAGGAAGATCGAGGCTTGTATTTCTTACCTTTCGTGTATATTTCTTGCCCTTCGTGCATGTCTTCGTGCCCTTCGTGCATGTATCTTACTTGACCTTCTTTCCGTGATGCAAACTCCCCCTAGTCGGGGTGCCACCCACTTAGCTCAGATGTCACTTCCCGCTGTCTATGTCGCAGGCGGAGCCGGGCCACGTGGTGGGCCTCACCGTGTCCAGCCTCCTGCTGCCGTGCCCGCGGCGGCAGTGGCTCAAAGCCCGCGACGGGGACTCCCTCTCGTCCCGGCTCATCCTGCACCTGCCCTCCTCGTCGTCCTCCTCCAACCCGGCCTTCAGCACCGAGGCGCTCTGCTTCTCCACGGGCCCGCACATGCTGCTCGAGTTCTACTCGTTCGAGCGGTTGGAGGCCACGTGCAACGGCGGCTTCCTCGCGCACGCCCACCAAGTGCTTGGTGAGTCACGTCCCATTCGTTCGGTCCGCCATCCTTTTTCATTGGCATGCCGAACGTATTTTCAATCTTCGAAATGAAAATTTAACTCCCAGGGTAGTCCGAAACATTCGATTCCGTTTTTTTTTGGCGTTTACACTGCCCGTGTCGCATCTGACTTGGACTCATTTGTGGATTTCACAACGGGCGCGGTAGGTAATCACAATGGCGTTTTGGTCATCTGTAGCAGGGGTAGGCAACGTAAGAGATGCTTTCGAGTCGAGCCCACGAGCGTTTGAAAAGTTCTTAGTTCTGATTGGAAGTTATTTGAACCTGCTTAAAGTTATTTTTGTTAAGATATATTAAATAAACAAGAAATAATTAATTATAAACATTATAATTTATTATTAATAAACTTATATAATTTATAAACAATTAATAAAACATGTATTATTCGTGATTTAGATCCTATTGTTCAAGCATACCAAAATCATGAATCGTTCTCGACTTCACCACGAAACTCTTTGCTGGTGAATACTTAGTGGTTGTCGCGTACGGTATCAAATGTTATGATGGTCTAATCCTACTATTGGGCAACTTGACTTCGGGCAGTGCGGGCTCAACTTTTTTGGACGAAACATCAATGCAGGAGAATTCAAAAATGTGTATTAGCAATAGGATTCGTCTCTGTAACACTCAAACCCAATAGCTCACGCCTCTTCTTTCAATCATGAGTCGATAGTTAAAAACGAAAAAATATGATAAGTAAAGTATTTGAAAATGAATTATAAATAAATTAACCGTAATCCGAGGTATCCAGTGGAGGAACGATAATTTTCGCGCGCATTATTCGGAAGTAGCTGGATTAGTGTCTACCTAGGTACTCTTGTGCTGGAACGATATGAACAGTTTACAGATTAAATTGTTTGGCCCACTCATTCGCCGTAGAGAAGTGCTTTGTCATGCTGAATTTCACTAATAGCAGTGATAATAGAATTGATGGTCGAATGCCCTCAACCGAAATTAATTTGTTGCGTTAGAGGAAGTCATAGCAAGGGACGTGTGAAATTGAGTCAAATAAGTAAAAAGAAAACCACATATGAACATTTCCAGTCACATGTTGTTCTAACCGTTTGGTTGATTTGATATAATTGATCAGAATGGGGTGATTTCGATTTCTCCATTATTATCAAATGTATCCAGAATGAGCTACAAAAATACTGAATTTTGCAATATGCATTTCTAATCGAATGATTGCTAAACGAAATCATAATACGATGCTCAAATTCGTCATGATTTCAATGGCGCGAAATATTTTAGGGTTATACTTATAGTTTAGAATTATTATAGTATAGTATTAGTATAGTTACTCAAGTTAAGCCTTCTCTATTAACAATGTAATTTCATTACAATTCTAAATGTAATCGTAGAGCCGTTTAATCAAGAACCTTACCTGTTGCTACTTTATCCAATTCGACTATCATCAACTACTAGCTTCATATTAATACTACTGATATGCAGGTATAACTGTCGATCCACCCTTTATGTCTGAATTTTTTCTCAAATCTTCTTTCCTTGAGCTTTTCATTCTCGCAAACAAAAGATAATCGCCGGACACTAAGTCCGGTGAATAAGGGGGTTTGGGGATTAATAGTCGTCTTCGCGGAAGTCAAAAGCACGCACAAAGATTGTGGATAACGCACACACATCGTGCATGTGCATGCGTGATGCAAGTAGAAACGCTCTATTCACCCTCTACCCCGATGGGTCAAATTCCTTGTGGACATAAGCCCTTTCGTGTTAAAAAAAAGTCAACATTGTTTTCATGTTGCTGCCTAATTGACGTGCGTTTTTCGGTCTTGGAAAACTCGATGAGTTCCACTGATATTAATGTTGTTTCGTTTTAGGGTAATTTCCCTTTCTTTCCCATCTCTCATCTGAGAGATGAAGTTTGATTCGTTTTCATATCGATGTCAAAACTACGTTGACACCTGAATTCAATTTTTATTTTGTTAAGCCGTCAGGAGACAAAGCACAACATTTTTTGAGATGCTGCAAATTCTCAGGTCATTGTTTAAAGGCCGCTAGCAAGTCCCTAATTACAAACCAAGGGCTTTAACTGCTAAAACTGTGATCTTCATGGTATTTTTCTAGAATTATTTCGGTGCTTGTGCCGGTGATCCCAGTTGAAAGTTTTCCGGGGCCTTAATCATTGTCAGCGAACGTTCTGTCATTTTTTAACGACTTGAATCACTATTAGGTTTGAATTTGATCCATAGCTTCATCCCCAAATGCTTGTTTTAATATTTTGTGGGTTCCCGCTGTCTTCTTTTCTAGTTTTAAACAAAATTTCACCCAAATACTTTGTTTCATTAAGTCGGTCTTAACGGCGATCACTAAATGGCTTGAGCACAGCTTCATGACAACGAACAATACAAACGAACCAACGCAACGAATCAAACGAATCCAATGGCAACGATAATTCGTTGCTTGGTGATACTAAAGGAAATATCTAGTCGTGCCGCAGCGTAACACGCTGAGGTAAGCATTGTGAGCGATCTTTCCGCAAAATGGTGCTCAAAGCTAAAATTATTATGATTAATAACATAAATCATCCTCCTTCCCTAAGCGTCTGTCCTAAGACTGAGCATTGCGTTTTGGTGGACGAAGCTTCGAAATGGGTTTAGAACAATTTGGCGGAAGGGTGCGTATATGCGTTCCCCATGCGAGAATTACGATGAATTACGGATTGCAGTCAATGCTCCAAACAGGTTGATCCCCGTGGATTCAGTGAGTCATGGGGCACCTATGCTTCCGCACGGATATCCTGGCGTTGCCGTGGGGAACCTCGTTCAATTCCCCGAGTCGCTGGCACGAGAAGGGTACCTCCTTTCACCTCTCTTCCGCCGCCGCCTCCCTTCTCCCTCCCTCTCGCAGTTAACCTCATGATGCACGATGGGCGAGTTCCACGTGGATTCCCTCTCCGCACACAATGGCGGGCGGGCGGTGAAAGGGAGAGTGACTCCCACCACCTGTCGTGGGTGGGCGAGGGGGGACCACGAGCGATCCTTGAGCCCAGGAGATAAACGACCGCATAATTGCTTCCCCACCATCTCCTTAATCCGCTTATCGTGTTCGCAGCACGACCGCTGGACCAACCCGTGCCGTTTCCGTGAATCCCTTACGTCGTTCCCTCTCGCCCTCCTACTCTCACTCCCTCTCTCTCCCCTGTGTTTTTCTCTCCCCGTTCTTCCTCTCGTTTCCTTCCCATATCCTTTACATCTCTTTTCTAGCACTGCCTCTCCTGCTTCATGTCTTCCACCTCCTACTCCATCTCGCACATTTAATGCCATTCCCATGCAATCTCTTCGAATTATTTTTTTTAGATTGTAGTCCTTCATTAAAACGCTCTTTGTATTTATTTAGTTCGTCGGTCAGTCAGTTCATCCGACCTTGAACATCAACTCTCAGAGAAATGAGGTGGTGTTTTTTGACATGCTTGAAATGCTCTTGTAAATCCCGAAAATATAATATTTTTTCTAGTGGCTTGGGGTTTTCTTGAGGGATGATCAATGAAATCCGATATCATGACATCCCCCAAATCATCACAATACCTGTAAACTCTGTTAAATTATGATGGGAGGAACATCCTCATTTCGAGAAAAATATTAACTAAATTTAATTAATCATTAACTAATTGATGAGAGGAACCAAAAAAATGATGTCGTCAAATCAAACTGATGTTATTAGTTTTTTTACAGTTCTCCAAGGTTTGTACTTGATTAAATTAATGAGCTTTTGTAGTGATTGTTTTTAGCCGATTCCAGGTACCAAGTTTTCTCTGCATTTTAATTTTTAAAATTTTATCCGTTTTAGTTTTAGTCAATTGCGTACAAAAACACCCGACATGGATATGGTTTCTTCATACTAATCTTGTTTGTCATATTTGCTGGGGCTGATTTAATGTTAGGGATAATTTACGTATGAGCTATTTTACTTTCACTATCATCGGTCTTACGAGATATTATGACGTTAACCCACTCACTAAAATCCTTCCTATAGGGATGGAATTAATTCCAACGCAGACTGAACTGCAGTACGAACATATTTCATATTCCTCTGAATAGATATTTCCGTTCCCTATGTTTCCAACGATACTTATGACTCAGTTGAGCCTCAAATGCATTGAACTATTATTACTCTGGCATAATTTGCTTTCACTTGCGACTAGGATTTAATACGGGTAGGCTTCGCGGTTTATTTTTATGTCCACTTGATTCATGCGTGAACTTCGAAAATACATACCTATATGTACAGTTCAGTTGTCGTCGGATAGAAGGAAAAAATTTCGTCATATCTCGGCCTTTTTTTTCGGGGAACGCTAAGGGCTGCGCAAATTTTCCATAACATTTGCTCTCTGGTTGGTATACGATGATGTCCCTAAAAAGATGGTTTCATTTTCGAGTTGATTGTTGACGACGTGTATTTCTATTTCATTCCAAGAATGTACATTCATTCCAAGGATGCACACTTTGTCATTTCTGCCCACAAAAGGACTGGAAAATGTTTGCGAAAATACCATTCTGTTCTACTTCCCACCGACTCGTTTTATCTTAGATTCTCTGTTTGCTTGGTACAAATAATAAACTCACGCCCACGGTTTCTACATATGTATCTCTAGTCGCGCCATTTATGTTTAAAAAAACAATTCGATTCAGCTCTAGAATCTCCTACCTGACCTTTGTTCTCACCTTTAGTGGGAAACAAATTAGAGACAAATATGGGAGAGAAAGAGAGCGGTTGACAGACGTAGTTGGGATGGACCAAACACCCGGCGCCCGCCTTCGCCTTCCTTGGTCTCTCATTCCGCCCCCACTCGTTACTCGCCATTCCTCCCGCCCACGCCTCCTCCACCCCGCCCCCTCCCTCGTCTCCCCCGGAGTGCGGATTTGCATACAGAGTGCCGTGGGGGAGGCTCGCCCTCTACGGTGGGTGGAAAACCCACGAATTATGACGTCCTTTGATTCCTTCCACCC
>LYUA01001461.1:186458-199289 GCA_002093875.1 Calopteryx splendens
TTTCCGTCCATTTCACTTTTTTCATCCTTCTCCATTCCCACATTTCAAATTACTCCGACCTATACATGTCATCTTGCCTCAATGACCAAGTTTCCGAGCCATACAAAACCAAACTACCTGTTAAATAAACGAACATATTTATAATGACTTTGAGGTTGGTTTTTTTGTCAATCGTCTATTTAAGAACCCAGTTCCAAGGAACTGAAGTTCTCCCATCAGTAGTAAATACTCGAAACGCAACAATACCGCAGATACGGTTACCAAGACCAAAACACCGAAAATGTCATCTAAAAATGTTGTTTGAAAACGATTCATTCAATTGCTTGAGCGAGATACGCAAAGCCATGAACAGAATTAGAATATCTATTTCTTTACCTATGGTTTAGCTTAAAACCGAAGATCGAAGGTTAAATTCAAATAATTTAGAAAAGGAAAAAAGAAACCTCTGCAGTAATTTAATGCTTTTTTAAGAGGTAAATCTATTTGGTGGAAAAAACCCATTAAATTAAACATTTGCATAGTTTTCTATTTTTCCGGACGGTTTTGTCCAATGATCTACCTACATGCCAAGTTACAACATTCATTCGAGAAGCGCTTTAAACAGGCGTTAATTACGCCCATCATGCCGCGTTCACATTACTAGGGTTGAATAATGGTTAAAATGACGGTTATAACAAACTTGCAATCACATGTGACTCTGGTAGAAGCTGGTGACCTCTGATGAAGGGTTTACGAATCGTGGATAGACAAATAAACATAAGATCGTGCAACTATTGGACTAAAACACCAATACCAAAAATTAGCATCTGCCATTCTCGAGATTTCCGAAATAATTCCCATATAAATTACTTCCTTTGGAATTTCATGGACTTATACCAATAGAAATATTTTCTAGAGATTTCCAGAGACATTCTTGGAGTCTTTTTCCATGGATTTCCACAGTATAAGTACCCTAGTTTTTTTTACCATGGAATTCCCTCAAAAAACCATAGAGTTCTTCACACTTGAAATCAGTAGATATCCATAGGAGATATTGCATATAATATCAAACAGTAAAAACTATGGCTAAAATGAAAATTTCAGAATAAAATTTCACAGGAAACTATTATGGAAATACCAAGTAAAACGAAAAAATAAACGTATTAGAAAAGGTTTCCACACAACAGTATGCGTAGTCTAATTTAAAAAAGTAAATATTTGTTAATTTTACAATGCATTTATTTCATCTATTATATTAAAGAAAGCTTTCTCCTCTTTTTGCACTTTTATGCCATCCATATCTGAGCGCTTGCCTCTTTTAAAGTTTAAATTTAAGCGTTTTTAGTGGCCTCTATCTTGGTGAACACATTCCCAGAGCCCTGGCCAAGAAAATTTTTAATAAATAGGAATTTAATTTCAAGGAATTGATGCATTATTTTTTTAAATCTTATAATTTTGACAATATGAAGTGAAGGCAGCACTGGAGTGCTGGCTTCACTTCTATTCATCCGAGACTCCAAGCTCCACTTTATCTTCCTGTCTATATCACTTTGGGTGAAATTCTAGTGTTAACATGAATAATTTAAATGTTTATCATAGATTTTACGTTAGAACTTATGTATATTAATAGATTTGGTAAAGGTTGTTCAAAATATAAACTGATGATGCCAATCATATTCACTAATAAGGCTGTTTATAATATTGATTGTAAAATAGATCCGAACAAATTTTTAGTAAAATTAAATCCATGGATTAAATAAATAATTTTTGATTATTGAGTCCAACCAAATAAAAACTCGCAAAAACAAGCCTCAAATATTTAGTATCCTTTAGTGCAATCACGTACTTTTTAAATTCAGACCGATGTCAGCGTCAGTTTACTATCCAAACTTTGCTAATTGTATCACGTTCATTTTTTCCTAGTACATGCAATTGTTTATCCCATGTAACTCCTAAAAAAGTGTATATTTAAAATATGTGCATAAATATTTCCAATGGGATTCCTTATAAGATTCGATCTCTCTCTATTTCTCTAAGGGCGAAAGCCAACCTACCGAAGGTGGAAGTGTTGAGACCCGGGCCTTTGAAGGGGAAGAGGGATGGGGGGGCGGGTAGGAGGAGGAGGCACGAGACGGGAGGGAGGGGAGGGATGCGGGGCGTGGTGGTGGAGGAGGAGGAAGAAGAGGAGGACGAGGAGGAAGAGGAGGGAGGGAAGGGGGAAGAGGGAGGAGACGGGAACGGAGAGGACGGAGAAGCGGACGGCGTGGTGGCGCCCGGGGTGACGAGGAGGCGCCGGCGCAAGGGAGGAGGGGCGGCATACGCGAGGCGGGAGTGGAGGGAGTCGGCGTGCCCGCTGCTGGAGCCGGAGGCCACGGTGGCCCAGAGCTCCATCTCGTTGCCCAGCTCGCCCACGGAGGTGCTGGGGGAGGACCCCGCGGTGACCCCCAACGCCCCCGGCAGGCCGGGCCTCTCCGCCTCCGCCCCGCTCCTCCTCCGGCGATCGCTCTCCTTCTTCGCGGCGACGGCCTCCGCGTCCTCCGCGGGCGCCGCCGGGGACACCCCGCCCACCGAGGGCGTGGCGCAGAGTATCTCCGCCGCCGGGAAGCAGTGGTTGAGGAAGAAGATGCAGAGGTGGGTTGGACTACAAACAGAAAAGCACCATCCCGTAATGAACTGCGAAATGTTTTTCTACTTGTTGCTAGTGGTCACCAGATTTTAAGGTTCTTTTGCATTAGTTATGAATAAAATATACACTCTATAAGGTGATATGGATAAATTTGCCATAAAAGTTAATGAAACACCATACTTGAATGTTTCGATTATATTAGCCATAAATACGTAGCACAAAAATTTACCCTTATATTAATAATTATAAATCCCTTTCACCTCTTTCATTGTCTTTAGGTAGAATCACTCAAATGAGCTGAGCGATCGAGGGGTTATCATTCTTCAATTATTTCGGGAAAAGCTCCTGAATTTTACTCAATTCAAATTAAAAATATCTTAGATTCAGATATCTTAAGCCACTATCGTATTATACCACGTGGAAGGATATGCATAGTAGAGAAATATTCAAATAAGGGAAGGATATACACACAATTTGGCCGTTAAATAGATAAAACTGATTCGAATTTGAAAAATTTTTAAGATGTGTTGAAAGACAAGTGTGACGATGGTTTTATTTGGTTAGAGAGAGTTGACCGTATTGAAAAGTTGAGTTATGGTGAACCGGTGACCATTAGAATAGGCCAAAGCACTTACGGACATCCATTTAACAGTTTGAGAAAAAATAGCAGAAAGATTTCTCCTGAATTATGACATAACATTTGTGCATTCCTTCGGAGCGACTGCGGTGGAAGAAATGTTTGCATTTCTAGTTAATTGGATATAACATTGTCTTCATCAACGACTGTCAAATACGAGCCCGCTCGTACCGCACACCGTATGGAATAAACTGTTCCACATAATACAGGCTTCTGTTTGTGGAGGGAAACAATTTTTTCTTGGTTCTCCTCTCCTCTCGTTTGAAAAAGTAATTTTTTTCCCCTTTTTAAGGTTCCAGAACGGTGCGGTGAGCCCGGTGCACGAGGAACTGGAGGAGACCTGGCGTCTGGCCGAGCCCCACTCGCCCAAGAAGAAGGAGACCGCGGGGGGGAAGGCGAGGAAGCGGCCCACCAGCAGCGACTCCATCCCCCCTGCCAAGGAGTGCAAGGAGAAGCAGAACAGGGAGCGGCTGTTGAGGGCAGGGGGGGCGGGCGCCCCCGCGGGGTGCCACCCCCCCAAACCGCCCTCCTCCACCGCCTCCGACTCCCCCTCCGCCACGACCTCCCCCGAGATGTCGAGGCCGGGGTCGAACGGGGGGGGCCGCCCGCGGGGTCGGCTCCTGAGGGCCAGGCCCTCCGACGAGAGGGGCAAGTGCACGTCGGAGGCCTCCCTGGCGGGCGGCGCCTCCGAGCTCGACCTCGAGTTCGACTACTACGACTACAACGTGCAGAATGCCGGCGCCGCCCCCGGCTCCTACCTGGGGATGGACCCGGCCTTCCTCGTCTACATCCCCCCCTTCGAGGGCTCCACCTCGCCCTCGTCCAACGCCTCCTCGGCGTCCACCCTCCAGGCGCCGCCCTCCGAGGGCGGGACCGACGCCCTCCTCTCCGCCTCCTCGTCGCCGCAGCCGGCGAAGGGGGGCGGGTCGTCCGGAAACCGAGGGGATTACTACTGCATAAACCCCTCGTACGCGAGGGCCAACTTCCAGGAACTGAACGGCAGTCGGGGCGGGGGCGGGTCGGAGGAGGGCGACGGGGAGATGATGTCGATGGCGGAGTTCCGGAGGGACTCGGTGGAGGAGGAGGAGGAGTCGGAGGAGGGGAGGGGCTCGGAGAAGGAGACGAGGGTGGAGAAGTCGCCGGTGGAGGACGTGGAGGAGCTGGAGGATGACGAGATCAAGTTCGCGGACGACGACGATGAGGAGTTGGAGGAGGAGAACAGCGAGAGGGCGAAGACGGAGGGGGGGAGGAAGTACGGGGTGATCACGGCCGATGGCGTCGGGCTGAAGAAGCCCGTTTGAAAGCAACGTGGTTCTGAGGACTTGTCCGCCATTTCGTAGGAAGTCGTCGAACCCTTACATTTCTCTGTTTTTAAAATAATGGGAAGAGTGCAAATTCCGAGGCTGGATGGAGCAATGAATGGCCTCGTTTCATGGCATACCCTGCTGATCAGGGTTCTTCAGGTGATTAAGCTGGGGCATTCTTGTGGAATTTTATGCCATTAACGGTATTTTTACTTGTCGTAGACGCAGGATTTAAGGTATAATATCTCCGGAAGTGTACATGACATGTCGTCTCAAAACACTTCAGTAGAAATGTTATGGAAAATACGAGGCCAGTTGCAATTGGTTTGGTGAACGGCTCCGGCTGGACGATCGGATCATCGAAGGAGAGATCCATAAGTCCATAAGATGTGCTTCTCTTGCGGCGTCCTGGAAATGGATTGATGGTGTTTCCTCCAAACGAAAAATCCTTTTCTCAATGTGCGAGTGTTCTTAACAATATTGTGAGCTAAACCTGTGATATTTTCAGTTACGTTCACCGGAAAAGTCAGTGATTCACAGAGCTGCCGGAGCCAAGTGGATTCCTTCTTTTGTTAATGCCTTTCCTCTCCCTCTGTCTCGTGCATCATTTGGGGATTCGTCGGTCAGAGATGAAAAACGTGTTTTTTGAGTGCTTGAAGTTTTAGTTTTTTTTTCCAACTCAGTCAACCCTTCCCCCACGGTCACGCGATCCTCGGCCCACCCAGATGGAGTGGAAGACCCGCGGGAAAATGAGAAGCACTTAGACGGAACCAATGGGACACCTTTTGGCCTCTTGAAAGGCACGTGTGTGAAGTGTCGGAAACCAAAACGGCCACGCCCTTACTGGAGAAGATGAAAATTTCCGCCGGGGAGAGTGGCAGGATATTGCCGAACAAATTGACAAACTTGAAATCGTTCAGTAGTTTAAGAGTAGATTTTTATCAAGAGGTATTATAAGGTTTTAAACTAAAAATGAAAACTTTACCGTGGACTTGTACGAGATTGTATATAGAGTATAAATAAAGATAGTGATGAGCATAACATGAGTTCGAGTGTGATTCTATTTTATTTTTCGGTAATCTATGCGAAACTTTATGGAAGCACCTGCAAGTGATATAGATCACGAGTAATTTAAATGAAAAACCATGATCTACATTTCCCAAGTGGCTAATGCAAATCGTTTTTTTAAATTCGATACCATGTGTGGCGAAAATTGATAGGTACATGATATATCATTGATTTTAACTATTATTTGAACTGATGAGTTGTGTGGTACAAATAATTTAACAATTGACTCCTGTAATCGATTGATGATATCATTTTGAATTTCCTTTGAATTAAGCCCAAACTAATATTATTTTAAAATTTATAATCAATGTTTAAATTTATCACAGGAATTGTCCATGGCATTTGAACAACTGAAAATGAAACGGTTTCAACTTCATTGTGAGGTTTCATTAGATAACAAATAATAAAAAACATGGCATATACTAGTTTAAGTGTATCCACAGTCACCATTATTAAAGTAAGCTGCATGTAATCCAATCGTACAATGCGGTACAATTTCAGAATGCTTCATCTAAGCCTGACCGGAACACACGGTTTTGTGATATCGTAAATTTTTATCACAGTCTCCATTTCAAAGGCCATAGGGCTTATTACGATGTGAACTTTATCCCCCCCATCCAACCGACCTTCGGGTAGAGAGCTGTGGGGTTAAACATTTTAAGAAATAAATTAAAATCTGACATGCCAATATTGAATTATGAAGGTCGTGAGAGACCTTAAGGCAATTAGTTCTTATGAAAAAATGAAGATACTAACCCCATTTACCCCTTCCCTCCTGCTGTATCTTCAACTGGTTCTCGTTCCCTAGCCTTTCCCAAACCAATAAGTTGTCCATTCCCATATACGGGCATTGGGCGGATTTTTCTCCTTTTTAACATTTTCTCCTCATATTGTCGCCTATCTGCTATAATTCAAACATTAAACGAACGAAATTATCTCCAATGGCTGAAGTAATATCTCGCCTTACACTCAACTAAAAAAATCCAAAATCGGACAATGTATGATCTAAGAGGAATTCATAACTGTAACCTTATCCTCACTTGTAATGAGAGCTTTACTCATTTGATTATGCATGTCAAATTTAATAGGTATCCCAGCGGGTCGTCGGATTGAGAGGTTAATTCCTCACTTCCTCACCCCAATATATTTGGAGGATTGGCTTGAAGATACGGTTAAACAAGTTCAATCATTAATTATTCAGCAGATCATTTGCACATTAGTTAGTAAGTAAGTAGGTCAGTCATTCAGTTTAGTATTCAGTTTCTTATCGCTATCCTAATATAACCGTAGCTCTAAAACGTAAAATTTATTAAAGCATACGGTGATCCTAATTTAACATCACTAAAGCCATTTACAAATACTACTTTTTGTGATTTTTTATGTTTAAATCCCGTCTGCGCGGCTCCTCTCGCCGTAATCCACTGTTTGCAATCCGTTTGACGTTTATAATCTTGCATCTCACCTAAGCATATTCTTGAATACCAGAAGTGTCCACTTTGGCGTCATAAGGTGGTTCTGCAAAGATCACAAAACAGGACCAGATTTCTTTTTCAACCGTGTTCTGCAAGTGCTGGACAACGAAACGGCCACTTGTGAACTCCTGCACCTTGGAATAAATCTGAGATCAATGTGAAACGCAGTCTTTCCCGAGGAAAGTATTATTCATTTCTTATAATTTGGTTAAATGACCTCCCAAATTTTGCCTGCATTGAGGAAATCAATAGAACTATAGAATTGGAGTATGTATCTTCAGAACTTAGGCATTATGCGTTCGTGATCAACGCGGAGATGGATAGTTTAATTTCATAAATATTAAAGACGCTCCAATGTTAGTAAAACGCAATTAGTGTATAGTTTAATTCAAGTTCGACCATAAAATACTCTAAATTTCATTCAATTACCTCATAGCGTTAATTAATTAAAGAAATGATTTAGCACCTAGTCGGTGCTCATTTTTTTGTTGAAGACCTGCAATCCAAACGGAATGTGTAGGCACTGTGTATTAAGTGACAAAAGCATTGATTACTCACTTTCCTCGCCAAAGTTTATGCGGAGCGGAGTGCTATCAATTTTCACCATAACCTCGCATTACTCCAGAATTACATCATTTAATTAATGTGCTCAACCTGCGAATATTAAAGAAAATTGTGATCGTGGCACATGGGCGAAGAAAACTATATCTCAATTTTGAGTCACAGATGAGGCGATAAAATGTTTCCTGATATTTCAAACCCCCTCGTTTTGATAAAGAAAGGGTTATTTCTTTTACTTTCCCAAGTCTCCTCATTAATTGTCTTCTCCGGAAATATTTTATACAAATAAATACAAGCAGTAACATTCAATTGTATAATTTTTCTCTCTCGATTTTACCCGAAGGTTTATTCAAGTATGCAGCAATGAGAGAATTTATAAGTCAATTGTCTCCTAAATGGGCAAAAACAAATAGTGAATAATTATTATTAGTGGCAAAATCCACTAATTAACGTGAGAAACATGAAAAGAGATTTTCAAATCGATGTTCTTTAGTCGAGCGACACTGGTGACATCTTTGGCCCTAAACACAAATCTATTTCCGTAATTCATTTGTTCATATAGGAGCGCCACAGTTCCAAATTCGCGAGGCGATGGTTGACCAATTTGATTTAGGACGTTGGTGGAAGTGTTCTCCGAAACTAAGTTTTCTTTAGATCTGTGACCCGGAAATAGAGGTGTAAACTGTTGTTTTCTCAATGTAAATATTGACGGGCATGTTGATATCTCCGATATTACTTATGAAAAGGCATAGACAATGGATTTGACTATTATATGGCCATCATATTTTATAAATTCTTCTTGGGTAGTTTTCCACCGTAGCAGGTTGCCTTTATTAATTATGAGAGTTTATTGGAAAAGGCTCGACTTTATGACCATCTGATTGCTGATTATCATAGGGTAACTACTGTTTAAGTCCATTGCGAATAATATTTTAAGCGTACTCAACTGAATGACATGTACTAAATCCGTTGTTGTTTGAAACTTTTCTATTTGTAACTTCATTCATTAGCCTAATTTTGAATTACCTCATCTATTGTGTTTCGCGACTTAAATTATTGCTATTCTTCTTCGTGTTTTCATTAGCTTTGAATTGAGTCTAGCTCGTGAACACTCGAATGTTGTTGCTGCTCGTTCATAGTCCATATCTGCGAGACTCGCTGTGTATCCTGATAAGAAGACAGTGGTTATTTCGGTGCTATAATTCCTGACGGAATGCGCAACGAACAATGGTGTTCATATTTTTTCGACGCATTAGAGGGGTGAGGTGGTGGTTATTTTTCAAGGTAAGTGTGGTTTTTATGCAATTTTTATTACGTCGAGGTTTCTGCTCTTTTAACCTACTACAAAAGGGACGTTGTTCGGGTGAATAAAAGTGTTAAGTGCCAATAGTTTTAAGTTTACGATGTATGGTGAGTGTTGTCTCTCCCTCCAAGTTTGGTGAATGTTGAGCTATACTTTGTAGATGCTATTCATATTCAAATACAACAATATTGATTTCATTTCGGCATTAATAATTGGCCACAGACTCAGTAAATAATTCTGAAAAATTGTTGACATAGAACTTTGAGTTGCCGTTGGACCATGAAATCCTTTTCACTTCTACACGGCAACACATTGCCTTGCTTGTTTTAGAATTCTAAACGTTTAGACAAAGTTCTTTAAATGATATTGAAACCTGAAGAGTTTAGATTAATATTTGTAAATGTTTTGGAATATTTATTTTACTTTCCATTGGAATTGTCACTGCCCATATCTCTGATGGTATTAGGTAACTATGTATCCATTTAGAATCTTTGATGGTAGTTGTTAACTATTTGTACCTACCTTTAATATAAAGTCATTCCAAAGCCTTGCCAACCACAGTAATCAACCCGAAGGTTGGTTTGGTAGGTGAGGCTGAAACACACCCAGTACTAATCCCAATGGCATGTGAAATTTGCACATCAGGGTAGGGTGGCAAGTTCCTTTCCCTGTGGTTTCCTAGGATGACCTGGTACCTGAAAAATCACACAGTTTGGGTGAAGCTTTAGGTTCCTAGAGGCTTCACCCGTGCCCTCCGATCAGTAATCCAGTGTTCTACCCATTGGACTACCATGCCCCAAAGCCTTTCAATGTTTACTAAAATTATACCATTTAATAAAAGGATTACAGAACCAGTTCGTAGGTAGGTCATTATCTTATAATGTTAGGAACATTCAGGGGTAGGACTGATACCTGAGTAATACCAAATGCCTAAATTTCTTACCCTAGGTGGGGGCTGGCTCCTGGATACCAAGAAATTCTTAGTTTTTTTGTTGTAGGTACTGGTGCCTAGGATAATTGCCTTTGGTATAAATGATGAAATACCAGTACTTAGAATGTTTATCTTATGCATTAGTCAGTACCTGGTTTTCTTGCCCTAGGTCCCATCTCATAATATATATTAGGTAATATATGAATTAGGATGGCAATAACTAACATTTCAGATAAGTTAGGCTAAGGATAAAGTTATCAAGGACTAGGCATTAAAACTAAGTTCTTGGTCATTGGTACAGTTTATAAATAATTGTACCAAAGAACTTTTAATTCAGGGAGAAGGTGTTACAATAAATAAGTTCAAGACATAAAAAAGTTCATGTTTTTCGCACATATATAGGTGGTAGATGAATTGAATAAAATAGAGATAGGTATTGGTGGTATAAGCTTATAGAATTGTCTCACCTAAAAACCATAGGCAGTAACAACTCTTGTGAAAAATATAAGTTTTAACATTGTGTAGGCCTAATCAAAGTAACCAGAAAGCTAAATAAATTATTTATACACATGGCTTTTTCGGGAAATTTAGATTGAGTTAAGCCTGGTTGTAGTTAGCATTTATACCAATTATGCAGTTGTATGATTTGGCAACTTCTCTAATGGTAATCATGGAGACTTATCTTCACAGAAAATAAACATTTACAAATTGGGTGTTATAACTTATTTTTTAAACAATTTTAAAGGCATTAGTAACATTTAATTTTAAACTAAGTTCATGTAAAAAAATTGGTTCCAGTTAATGTAAAATATCACCAGTTACACTAATATGTCGGCTTCCAAAATATACCAGGATATAGAGATGTATTTGGGAAAATACACTGGATATACTGGTAAAACCTACCACCATCCACTGTCTTCTTTGAATTTGATTGGAAATTGAAGCAAATATGACTTATTTGCCCTATTATTTTGCCTTATTCCCTTTGAAATTATGTTCCCATGAAAATGAACTTTAATATTACTTATAATAATTTCGAATATTACTGATTCTATTAACTTGTGTGTTGGCAATTCTGTATCAAATCATAAAGACACAATATCTTTCTTAAATCTTTTTTAAAGCATCCATAAGTTTAGGTCATTATAAAATTAATTATAGTGAATAAAGAATCTTCATATCTTTAAAAAAGTGAAATCACGCGTCACTGTGAAAATGATTATGTAATTACTGATATCAACTATTACATAATCAATTTGCCTGTAATCAGTGTTTACTTAAAACAACCATGGTCAAATTATGTATCCTTGTTCATTTCACACCTTGATTTATTTCAAACCAGTCACTTGAGGTCCCATTTACTCTTGCACTTTCCTTACTATTTTCATTGGTAGCTTGTATATAATTCAATACCTACTCATTCCCTCCATATTCTCAAACAACTTTTCTTAATTTTGCACACCAGGCATTTCTCATGTACATACTTGAAGAGTTTTCTTCTTTTTCTTAGTTACCTGGTCATTAGATTTCAGCTCCTCCAGTACCAAATCATGGAGTCACATAATCCTCTGATGCCTGCTTTTGTACAGCTCCATGTCACTGATCTAAAAAGTGCCTCACTCCACATATGAATTCTTTTACATTATGTTGCCTTTTTTTATTTCATATTCTTTATGTGTAGTATTTGCTTCTTTATCAGGAATGCCTTATAACTGTAAGGCATTCTGGGCTTGATGTGCATCAAACTTCTTCCATTCCTTCTTATGCCTCTTCTTTGAGGTAGGTGAAAGCCTGAACTACATCTAATTACTTTCCTCATAGTACATATGCCTTCTCGCTTCTGCTTAAAAGGATTGTTGGACAAGTCTGTTTCTTACCTGGCTCTTTTTTCCAGTATCTTCCAAGCGTTTTTATGCTAGATATGGGGCTGTTTAAAGAAGAGTTTTTAATACTGCTGTTCTTGTTGCAAAACTTGAATAGACTTGTTCATTTGGTTTGGTTTCATCAGCTTAAACTGTTGTATGCTGCTTTAAGTCTTTGCCTTCTCCAAGCACTGTGTGCAAGTCATCCTTTATGATTGGGTTCTTTCCTTTTAGTGCTGATCATTTGTTCCAGTAGTTCATGTATTACTACTACTTTTTCTGTCTTCTTCTGTATGGTTATACACCAGCATATAGACCTTTACTATCACTGTGTACAAGGGCTTTTCCTCCTTTTTCTTTCTTCAATATGTCGCAGAACCCTGCTATTTTCTGGTTGCCATCTGACTACATGTATCATTCAATTTCCTCTCCAACAGTTTCATAATTTCTGTCTCTACATTTCCAACTTCCCACTCACTGAAGCATTTCATGTTATCTTGATTCTGTATTTGAATACCTTGAAATATTTTCACCTCCTAGTCGTCTCCCCCTGGATATCTGATAAGGGTATTTTACCTATAGAATACCTTCCAAGTAGGAATGCTATCATGCCATAATTTTAACGCAAGGCTACATTTTCTAGGAACTCTAATATGATGGTTTTGTACCTTTTACATGGCAACATGAGATTCAGGGAAGATCAGTAGACTTCTTCCTGGAGATTCTAGATTCTTGGAGTAAATAGAACATACAATAAAATTCCACAATGCTACAACTGACAATGACTTCACCATTTTTTTCCAAAACTAAAATTATACATTTAATGACAGATACAGGTATTTTTTCAGTGATGGAACTAATACCATAGGTAATTCATTTTAAGTATACAATATTAGATACTGCATCATTTACTAAAATGTGATACATGTCTATATAATTTCCTACTGCAAACTATCTAATATATCCATACTTCTGGTAGCCAGATGTTCCTATAATAGATACTAAATTATGACTGGTTGTGTGAAAGATTGGTAGCAATAGTAGAGTCCGTTCAGAAGTTCTTGACATGCGCGCAGAAACGACTTTTG
>LYUA01001462.1:48992-63631 GCA_002093875.1 Calopteryx splendens
CGTTATTATTATAAATGATAATCTACCGATTGGGGTAGGTTCCTGATGGACACCCCTACAGTAGCCCTTTTTTCATTCCCGCGAATTGCACTGGGAGAATCGTGACATGATAATTTGGACTAGTATAACATTCTGAAAATGCTGCTTGTTTTAGGTGAAAAGTTGGGAAAATTGTGTTTCAACAGAACGGTTTTTCTTTGCATGAAAAAGATAACAATTATGAAACAATGATAAAAATTCGAAATTGTTTTTAGAGGTCTGTTTCTGTAGTCTGCCCATAATGATGTTCTTCTTTGATTTTCCAGCCGCTTGTAGCCCCGATTGCTCTGTTCTACTTGAACAAAGCTAACACCCTCATGCCTATTGCCATCCAACTCCATCAAAAGAAGGACCCTGACAACTGTGTAAGTAGTTAATGGTTAATCTTATCCATTCCATTTTGATTTCATCACACAACCACCTTGTGGAATTCGTAATGAAGATTAATACAAATTTGTAATGACTCAATCTGAACGATTGAATTTACTAAAATATTAGCTACTACTCAAAACTAATAAAACTTTTAAAGATTATATACAGAGGCTCTAATTGTCAATGGGACAGGGATCCAACAACAAGATATTGACTTCTAAACAATTAGATCATTTTATAAACATTTAGAATAATTTTCCCCTAGACTGTTACAGAAGGAAACACGTAAGGCAATTCAAAAATCCCAGATGTGATAAGATGAAGAATGCTAATAACAATAATAAGTTTCATTAATTGCTGGTGACCTAACACTCCCTACCACAAACCCTTGAGGTGGCTGTCAGGGTAGTATGTATGAGGGCCATTCGGAAAGTTCTATTCGTGTTGAAATAAAAAATATGCAAATCATCTTTATGTGATTCCTTGTGAAGGCCTTTGAGGTGTGAATATGTTCAAGATCCTTTATATAAGTATATCGAACTGTTGTCTCAGCAACATGGACCGATGCTGAAGAAATCTCAAAATACATGGATCTTTAGGTGATTTTGTGTAGCACATAATCACCGTCAATGTTCAAATATTTTTCATAGCGTAACACCAATTTTTTGATTTCTTCATAATTTTTTTAATGCATTTTAATTACTTGAAATCCAAGGTGTTCCTGCCAAGTGACCCAAAATACACGTGGATTCTGGCAAAGATGTACTACAACATGGCAGAAGCCCAGCACCATCAGTCCTCAACACACCTGGGTCTCACCCACCTGCTCATGGAAGGAATATGTGTTTGCACCCACAGGCATCTATCACCCTCTCATCCGATATTCAAGCTTCTAGCACCGCATTTCCTCTACCTGCTGGCAATCAACTCGTAAGTTTCTCAAGTTACTAAATAAAACTCCTTCACCCCTTATGTACCATGTACTGAAACAACTTGAAATTTCTCTTCTTCTCAGTAAAATGCAATGATGGTAGACAATTGGTAAATTGCAAGGGAATGGAAATTAAAATGGTAAATTCCATTGAAGAGAGATTTGTAAAGTTCCACATTTTTTTTCAACACAACACATGGGCATCGTACCTGGTGATGATGAATTTCATTAAAACACACTGAGCAAAATGAAAGTTGTGGAAAACTAAAAAAAGTCTCTTTTTAACCATACATTGTATTTGACTTCTACAAAATAACTTTCAACTCTCCTCTAAACAATGGAATATTTCATGTACCATCCATATTGAAAGCCATTAAAACAATGCATAAGAAGGTTAGAATGAATGGGGCCTTGTTTGAATTACTTGATATAAGAGTATGGTGTGAAATAAGGATGCATAATGTCACCGTTAACCTGCCCTGCACCATGTCGCTTTCAATGTTTTAACATACAAATCTGTGAGAGACAGACACAAGGATAGGGAATGTGTAAAAATTGGATACGAAAATGAATGTTTTCTTCTGTATATTGATGATGCAGTATCGCTGGTCAGGAGCCCACAGTAAGGAAACAATGAAATAGAGGTGAAAATTATCTAGAAAGAAAGCAATTGTGTGAAGAATATACATAAAGCATATTTTCTTTTTTTTGGAAAGATAATTTAAAAAAATATTTTTTACATAAAAAATATATGTTATAGAAGCTCTTAGAAATTATTTTTGTAAAAAAATACTGTAAAAAGGAACAGAAGGGATTATACAGATTCCTTTTGAAGGAAATGGTAAGAGGGTATGGGGGGAACTAGAGGTAGAAGTGAAAGTAGGTGGGGAGTTCCCACAAATATGGGGAAATGAGGAAAGGGCTATTGTAGTGTGGGTTGTTGAGATATTAGTGTTGTGCTTGCATCAGAAACCTAACCTAATTAGTATATTAAAAAAATAATAAAACCTGAAAGGAAATGGTGTGAAGGGTGTGTGTAGATGTGTATGTAACCAGACTAGAGCAATTTTTTAGAGCAATCCCTTTTTCAATATTCATTTCAAAAACCCTCACTAACTATTATACTACTACTACTATAGTTAATGAGTTAGGTAATACCATACATGTGAAAAAAATATTTTTTAAAATGAAAGACTACCGTGGCCATTATTGGTGTGATACAGAATTTTCAGATGTGAACTCAAGTGCCAACACACATCTAAGTGAATCTTCAAATATTAAGAGTCTACTGCATGGTAAAAATAAATGGAAGGTATAAAATGCCTTCTAAGGCATGAGCTTCAATAGTACAAATACATAAAATGTCCACATTATATTTTTAGGAGAGGCTTGGAAAAACTGATACAACCTGGTGGCTGGGTTGACACTGGCATGACAGTTGGAATCTCTGGAATGTTTGACTTAATTGAAAAGAGGTAAGTTAATCTAACCACAAAAGATTAGGTAGCTAAGAGAAAAAAAAATTCAGATGAATTTAAAAATGCTCAATACAAAAAAAAAGACATTCCGATCCAGGTGTGTGTTTCACCACTGAAATTGAAGGGTTTTTCTATACAATTTCATAGCTGAATTTAATAATCTTATTTTATCCTAAATGGTACTGGGAAAATTAAGTGGATACCATAATGCCTAAACACAAGACATACAGGATGGGGCTTAAACAAAACCCAATTATTCTGAAGCCAAAGCATCAAAGTCTTCATGATTTATGTCGCTCCTTTACTGAGCAAAGAACTCATCGAGTGTAAAATTTTAAGTTTTCCATGTTCATGAAATGATTTCATAACACAAAATAGTCTCCGTTATCAGAGTCTGATT
Organism: Calopteryx splendens; assembly: GCA_002093875.1. Lineage (NCBI taxonomy): Eukaryota > Metazoa > Arthropoda > Insecta > Odonata > Calopterygidae > Calopteryx > Calopteryx splendens. Next base: position 52,213 of record LYUA01001462.1, read on the forward strand.
TTACTGAGGTTTCCTTTTTTTCAAAGCACAGATGTACCTACCTATTCATGTCTGTACCTACAAAAATTATAAAAATCATTCATATTTTTCATCAGACAATTATGCTGCGGAATATTTTGAGTGTCACATCTATCCACTTGCTGTTGCATATTTTCCTTGCAAACATATGTACAGCTTTCTCTACTAGGCGTAAGTTTACTATCTTGACAGATATTCGTTGTGTTAGAGTGACAATAATAAACTGGGCTGAAGCTGACTTGAGTGAAAGAAAAAAAATATTGATAAATAATATCAGTGAAAAACTAATTCAGAATATTATATGGAAACTGTAAAAATAATTAACGCATTCTTAGTGTAATTTTTCAAGAAATCAAATGTACAATCAGATCTAATGTTATAATCACATTGATTCTCAATAAGAGCATAACCTTTGAACAATTTTAAGTTGCTGAAGAACAGCCTCCCTGCTCCATTATTTTTGTAATGTCAGCTATATTTTCTAAAATATTGACTTTTAACATCATCTCACAGCTACTTGAGGTGGAGTTTGAGGAATAAGGGCATGGTTCCTAATGAGATCAAGTCGAGGGGAGTCTTTGAGTCCCACATCCTGCCCCACTATCCATACAGGGACGATGGAACAGACCTGTATGAATGCATTCGAAAATATGTCTACAACGTTGTGACTCATATTTATGGTAAATATATTGTGCTGGAATTTGAGCATGGCATGTGATACACTGGGCATAATCTTTCATGTCAGATAAGCTAACTATAGATGAGAGTGGAAATTAATCAAATAATTTGCTTATCAGATAACCCAGAGAAAATTGCACATGACCATGAACTGCAAGCATGGAGAAAGGAAATTGTATCACCACGCAGTGAGTGTGGATTGGAAATACAGGATGTACCTGGATCAAATGATAAATTTGAAACAGCAGAACAGGTAAGATGGCTGCACTAAGTCAGCACTTCCCTAACTGGGCAATGCCTTATTTCCTACCCACGTTATTTTTCCTAATCCTTGTATTTTTGTCCAAATTAACTTTGCAAGTTTTTCAAGGGGTCTATATAATAATAATATATTTATTAGTCCGGAGATTTATAGTTTACATATGAATATAGGACATGTCAATACAGTTAATAGCAAAAATAATGCATGAATATAAAAAATGAAATCAGTATTTTGTTTGGACATATATTTAATTTAAAAATTATTTAAATTTCTTGGTGTTAGAAAAAATATATTCAATAAATATTTTGAGTGATCTACTAGGCAAAGAGCACAGACTTGTGACAAAAGCCAATACATAGTTGGTATATGTGTGAAAAAACTCTGGCAAATGGTACAAGATTCAAACATTGACACTATGTTGGACGTGGAGCGTGAAAATAAACTGTTGAGTGGAGCTTAACATTGGACTGGAAAGGGTTAATAGCAGTGGTGTTCTGGTGAAAGTAGGTTTTTGATGGACCAAGAGACCCAAGTGCTGTTGCACTTCTAAGGCCTGCTTGACACTATAATAAAGTCTGTGCTATAATAAATTACTTTTCAGTTCCATCCATCTTGCCTATCCTCCCTCTATACCTAACTTACCCAACATTACCCTAAATCAAATGGTTCAACAATCTATTGCCACTCAAAAGCCCCCGTGTCCACTTTCACTGCTCTCTATAAAAATCTCCCACAAATTATCTTCTCCCCTAGGAACTTCTTCCATTCCAATCTAGGCTCGTCCTCCTTCCCTTTGCCTGATGTATTGTACTCTGGAGGCTGGGAAACAGTTTAGGGATACCAACTTGGGGTAATCAGAAAGCAATCAAAATGAATAATTATTACCCCACCCACTTAAGAAAAGGAATTAAAAAAAATGAAGAGCTCCAGAAAGAACATACCATACCCTTCCTATCCTCTAGATTTGGGTCAGTGACTTATGTTTTTGGGACCTACACCTATCCATGTATAGTATGCTATCTACTTGAGCAATACATAAACACTGCCAACTCAATTAAAATGAAATTCAAGCTGTTGTGAATGGAAAAACTCTGATAAAGCATTGATTCATTTCTCAACAATATGAGATAATGCGACATTTCAAACTGCTATTTTTATGGCATTTGTCATTGATAGAATTATAATTATTTTCCATCCATGTAGATGACATCTTAAAAACCAATATTTTTAAATTTTGATGCACTAATACTGCTTGGAATAGGAATGAAGTCATGGCATGGTCAGCAGAGCAATTAAGATGGCCTAGACCATTCTACCACAACTGCACACGACCAAAAATAGTATACTCTTGTGCATTAGGAATATACGTATATTAATGCTTCTACTATACCAAAATTTGCCCTTGGATGCGAAATTAAAATAACAATTACCATGTACATATTATATCTGTAGTTTGTTTCATTGAATCAGTTTTATTAAAAATGAAACAGTAAAAGAAGTTTTCCTCCTATTGGTAAATAGGCATTCATAGAGCATAAATACTTGGTACAGAAATGCAGCACCTTGTATAGTGAACTTCTAAATTGTCTTTGTTTTACTATGCTACATGAACAACAATCAATTAGCTTCCTTTCAAAGACGCGTAACTTTAATAAGTGCAGTGCACTGTGAGTGACATTCATTAACCATAATACATACTATTGACTTCTCAAAGGCAGAATTGTATTTGTATTCAATCATTTTCAGATTGCTGACACCATAACAGTATTAGTGAGTACTTGCAGCTTGGGGCATGCTTCAGCTAACTTCCAACAGTATGAAGCCTATGGATTCATTCCCAATTATCCTGGCAAACTTTTAGGACCACCTCCTACCGATAAGGTGAGCTCCATTTTTTTATCAGGCATGTAAAAGTCAATCATGTGGAGTAATAAAGCTAAAAAGGATTAAAGCACATGAGAAGTGGCTATTAAAAATTGTTAAATCTACTCAATGTAATGCAACTGAAGAGTTATGTACCTAAAATGTGCATTTTAAAGAGTTAAATGTTTTATCCATAGAAAAGTTTTCCAGTATATAATAATTACTGACGACTATTTTAGATATAAATACAAAAACAAAAATTGTACAATCAAAATCTCAAACTAAGAAATATGAATAGACATGAAATACAAACTTATTTTACTCAAAAGGGTTTTATGCATTTATGTGTTCTTGTCTCAAAATTATTTGAGAAATGATATTAGAACTTAAAGACCTAGATCTTAAAATGCATGGTGGAAGTTTAAAGATCAAGGAATGGTTGTTGAATTAACTCAATATTGTTGCGTGTTGAAATAGCTCACTATTGAGTAGTTCAAATAGGCACCTGCTCATAAGCCAAGAATGGCTTAGTGGGACCCATATTGTAATATTAAAACAAAAATGTATACTGTAGTACCAAGTGCATGAGTTAACTAGAAGTTTGTATTTCTGTTAAGATATTTACTTATGATAGTGTATTATCATGAATGAGCAAAAAAAAAGTATGCCTGTTTCCAAAAGAAATGATGTACTACCTTAGTATGGTCATCAAAAAATCATGATCAATATTTTAAAAGGAAGATTATATATCCTTCTGCACCACATCTATGAACTTTTTCAACTAATCCTATGTAAACCAGCATAATGTTTGGCTAAAACCATTTAAACTATGTTTCCTCCAATTTTTTTAGACCGAGCTGACAGAAGCAGACATAATGAATTGCTTACCTGACAAAAAGAGTACACTGGACATCATGGTGATAACTAAACTTCTGAGCATGAAAGGGACCAAATCCTTGGGAGACTTTGAAGTGCAATACCTCTATGACCCACATTCTATTCAGGCAGCTGAAGAGTAAGTGGTAATTTTTTTCTCTAATCAAGATTATGGGCAGACGTTGCCTAGGAATAAATCGCAAGATTTAAAAGAGCTTATGTTTTCCAGTTCAAATCCCTGTGATCCCAAATGAATTTTCAGCTCTCAAAAAAAATCATTGATACAACAAATTGAATTCACGAGCTTTTTACTTTTTTTAGACTGAATGTTTTGTGATTTAACTCAATCACTAAAATAATATGCTTCAATACCCTGATCTGGATCAAGACTTGCAGTATGCACTTACATATTTGGATCTAATTTTTCAGCAGCATGTCCAAATTAAAGCTCAAGGACGGATCCAAAAACCCATAGAGATTAACAACTTCACTGAGTCTGACGAGTATATTCGTCATAAAAATTTTCTCAGTACATATTTATAAATTATTCATAGCAATTCATGAAATATATGAATTTTGGAAACAATGGTGCATCTTTCCCAGTGTCTGGTCAAAATAATTGTTCAAAAAAAAATTAGTAAACATATTTCATTGTTCAACCACATGAAATGTTAATGACTATTAAGAATCCTACATAATATTTTAACTTTTTGTGATTGCAAAGTAACTATTTGTGATGAACGTGATTTATTTTTCTTTGGACAATGCAAAACTATAATTTTAATGCAAAAACCAAAGAAAAGAGTGATAAGGAGGCTACCCCACAATGGAATCAACTTCTTGCCAATCAGCCTACCCAGTCAAGTAGTAAATGCACTGTATTTGCATGAATCAAAGATAATACTTTATTTTTTTTACTGGAACTTCCAAAAATAAAGGAGGTCATCTTGTAACCTTAATCACAATTGATTGGTCTAATAAAAGTAAGAGCAGCTAAACTTTGAGCAATCACTTGCACCACGTATGTGGAAAAGAAGAAATAAAATTGCCATATTGAAGCCTTTTCTATACTTAATATGTGATAATTTTTTGCAAGTTTCAAATATAAAACTGAAAATTACAGAGTGAGTTGAGCAGAGGAACTACCCATTAAAGCACTTTGCTGCCAAGGTCTGCGATAGTTACCACATAAAATAATGCATGCATGGATAACTATTAGGCAAAATCTTTTTTAATTTGAGACCATGATGAACTAAGGTAAAATAAAGGACACCAGTTATGATTTTACTAAGTATATTAAGTAAGGGAAACCACCGACATGGCATTCTTATTTTTTCTTTCTAAATTTTCTTACGATGGCACCCATTAACTGAGCAGCCAGTTCATGGCGACTGGCCAGTCACTTTTATATCATCCATGTATTTGACAGCAAGCAAAATTCTGGGCATCAATAATCTGAGCTGTCAAAAACTAGTGAGTTGAAAAGCCACACTGTCAAAAACTTGGTCAGCTAAAACTCAGGCCGTCAACAACACGGGTTGTCAAGAACCCAGACGTTACTGTGGGAGGGTCGTAGCGATAAGGAACCCATTGGCAACGCTAAAAGTGATCATGAATTTAACTACAATGATTTTTTTGTGAATGCAATGACATCCTCATCGGAAAGATTTAGTGTTTTCCAGTATACAGGGTGCACTATTTTCCCTCAAAATACACACAAAATATGGGACGAGTGTCATACATCACATATGTTCAATAAACCCGAAAATGTAGTAATTTTTTTATTGTGAATCATTTCCATATTTATTTAGAGTATATAATTTAAATCATCAGGTAAAAGCATTTTCTTAAAAATGTTTTATTCTAAACTGAGAGCTGATATTTATATAGTTTTTCAATATGGTAAAAAAGAATTGTGAATACAACTTTGTGTGTTTGAATTTATCTTCATTATTGTCGATTTTATGCAAGAAAATAGTAATAAAATCTTAGTTTAAAAAAAATCCTTTCCATAATTTTTTGTCATTTAAAATTATGGATCTCTAAAAAAAAAGGGGATTATATTAATTCAAATATGACCGTTTTCTTTACATTTTGATAATGCCTGTATCACTAGACATAATGAGTGATAATTATTTATCTTTAGGTATTCGAAACCATCCTTGTGTGGCAAACAACATTTTTGTGAAGGTGTTTTTTTAATCCAAATATGCAGGTACTATGAAATGGTGAATTATATGTAATTATCAACCTGCACAACTTTCTAAAGATCATACTAATACATAAATAATTCAGTCAAAGAAAAAAAAACAAATGTACACAATCACTGCACATGAATCTGCAATGGGGTAACAACTTATCCCACAGTTAATGGTGTAATTTCCACCATGCTATTCCCATTATTAGTCTATGACTGACACAATTTCCTAGATATCTAATGCTTGCCATAGGCTTCGAGGAGGAGGAATTACATTAAGTAAATAAATGATGTTTTGTTCTACTTGAAAACTAACAGAATTCTTACCTATAATTTCAGGTTTCGTCTGGAATTGAAAAGACTCGCTCACGTAATTGATGAAAGGAATTTGACACGAACACATAGGTACGATTGGTTGAACCCAAAAATTGTGCCCAATTCCATAAGCATATAAAGTTAATGATATCCAAATGGATTGGATACGAGGGGTGATCAAAAGCAGAGTGAATGAATGCTTTTAAATCAAGTTCATTTGTTTAAGTGGAATTGTTGTCCAACAGAAATATTCTGCAGCACGCTTGGTAAAAGAATATGCTCCAGGGAACATGGAAACATTTTTAAAAAACATTCAGAATACCCATCACTAGGGACATAATGCACTGATGGGTGTCAAAATGTTTTCATGGTTTCTCTCATGCTTTGAAAAAAGCCAAAAGTCATTGGATGGAAAATTGGGTGATTGGGACAGGTTCATTTGACAGAATATCCTTTACTAGTGAAAAAAAATATTTCAAATGGACTTGGCAATGAAAAACAGTCGCCAATGCTTACCAGTTTGGCCCAACAATGAAATGTTTTCATGAAAATTTGTCTTGAAATGTTCAGCAAGACCATTAACTGTAGCAAGTCAACAAAAGATTGATCACTGATATAATTTCCCATGACAATTCAATTATTCATTCCACTAGACCCAACTATTTTGGGATAACTGTAGCATTCACTGTCAAGCTTTGATCAAACCTCTTCATGTTCAAGTACTAAAGACTGTTTAAATATGTATAAAAAAACTGGGGAGTTCCATGAAGCTACCTTTGGAAAAGGAGATAACCAGGGACCACAGAGCTCAAGTCATTGCTGAATAAAGCTATTTGTTGGATATGCTATGTACATAATTTTATATCAACAACACTGTCAACAGACAATGTATTTTTGATAAAGTAGGTTGTAACAAAAAAAATAATCTTGTCTTTTTATTTATTGTTCCCATAACATATTCAATGCAACTCTTAACATAGAAGGGTTATTAAGATTTTTTTCTTACATAGCCTCAAACAATAAATATAAAATTTTTTTATAAATTTTTTAAATCTAAACATTAGATTTAAGACTACAATGGCAATATAAAACAATTTCACCATAAGCAGTTTCCCCATATTTCTTCTTAATCTACTAACAAAGCACTTTTTCGATCACATTATCATTGATAGTGTCAATACATTTTGAAATTAATACGGGAAATTTTGAATTAAAAAGTTGACTGATGAATAGATATGGTTATACAATTAAATATGATAATGACCCCTTATACTTATTAAGCAGAATCTATTGGCAATTGTTAAGTGTCAGTGCCATAGGGTATAATAACAAGGAAGACGTCAGTATCATCAATGACCTATAAAAGTTGGGGCTGCCAGTTTTGACTACCCACCAAATTAAAGCATTAAATAAAAAAAAGCTGGTGGTGGCTTTATAAATGCAGCATATATAGGAGTGACTAGAGAGAATTGCAGTATTTATTAAGCATTTGCCTTCAAGCAAAGACAAAAATTGAGGACCACATTCTTTGCACATGGAAATTGAAAGACATCAACAAAAATACATTCTTGTAAAAATTACAGCAAGTGCATGGAAAAATGTGAAACCCAACACACCCTGTGTTTCACTAAGCAACAACATTAAAATGCATTTATATCTCTTTTTTTTTCCTCACTAATAAGCCTTAAGTCCATCTTTTTGAGGGCCTCATCTGTATGTAGCCTTACCACCGAAAACCCAAGAGAGCAAGGCTCTTCCGGCGAGAGTTTCTTCAACGACTGATTCATCACTGCTACCACGTGGACCCTGATACCTTACCAAAACTTCACCTCAATAAGTCTTCAAGATTATTCTTCAGCAGCACCGGCGGCATCTGCATTTTCGGATGCCTCCCCTCCATCTCCCGTGGCTCCCTCGGGTTTCCCACTGCCTGCCTCCCCACCACCTCCCTCACCAAAGGCAGGGCCTGGCTCACCCTCCCCACCATCGTCCACCACTATTTCCTCTGGGTCGGGAGCCCGTGGGAGGAATTCACAGCCTGGATACATTTTCTCAAATATATCCTTTGCCTGTTTGGAAAGCAAGATTTGCCGGAGGACGACTTTAGAGATTACTGAAAGGATATGGGTGAGCTATCGACTGATGCTGATCGAATACACTCCCAAGCCAATACGTATGTAAAGAAAATACTCAGTTAAATAGCGCATACTTCAGTCATCCAGTAGCCACCATCTATTATATGATATGGTAGAGTAAGCAAAAGAGACATTGATTCCAATAAGAGGCCTATAGCAACACACTAGGTTGACTATCATCACTTTAATTGAAGCATTAATGCGAGGAAAAAAGGCATACATGGTATATATCCTAATATAAGGTGAGGTTTTGCCTCAATTTTCAGTGCTGAAAAATAGCAAGTCACCTTATAATTCTGTGATATGTATTAGTGTGATGAGTTTTACTGACAGTGGGCTTGAAGGTCACTTTCACATGACTTTGTTATCTACTGTGCAGTCATGATGCTGTAAAGTTTATGGTTTGTTACCATGGATTCCTGCCCTCTACGACAATGAGAAGTGACTGGGCATAGACACCACAAATGGCTGATTCATTATTCCCACAATATTTGACAACGCCCAATATGACAATGACAACCTCTGGAAATAGTCACAGCGGGAAACTGGTGAGTGAAAGAGGCCCAAGGCAGAATTAGATAGGTTACTTGGGAGTATTTTTTGCAGAATAAACACCTGAAAACCTTACTGAGCAAACTGTCTTCGAATAAACCATTAAATATAAACCATACATATGGATTGTAGGAGGTAGGTATCTATGGAATTTATTAAGATCATTATAGCATGGGGGAGAGGGCACAGAAGTGTCTAAAAAAAACAAATTAAGGTTGCCTGTGCAATGCTAGCATTTTAGATGGCTGTTCCAATGGCCAAGTTCACAGAGTCAAATGCAGAATATTTAGTCCCAATGGTCACCGCGATCAGCATCTCACATTCCCAGCAAAACCATCCTACTGCAACCATCTTCAGATCAGCCTCTGAAGAATCAACTAAGCTTGTCACATTAGAAATTACTCCATTATTTCAGAACTTTGAAATGAGCATGATTTGTTTTCCACAAAATTGCAAAAACCTACTATGGCAGTCTTCAATTTTATAAAAATCCATGACTTATGAATAATTTAAATTACTTCATTATGTAAACATTGAAAATTGATTAAATCCATGGAAATGGCAGTCATCTACTAAGGAAAAACAGGGAAAACACCAGTTCTAGCCTGGGAAAACGTCGGGATTTGCAGTCTACCAGGTGAGAGGACAACATGCAACTAACACCACAGTTAGTAGCAAAGGAAAAACTTTACAGATGGTTAAAACCTTCTGATATGAAAAGCAAAGGGCCAACAGTAATGTTATCAATTTTAGTGGGTGGGACAAAATGGAAACCCTTCATAATAATTATGAGGAACAATCTTCCAAAAGAGTAACTACTCCCTGGTAGCATTAACAGATGAAGGTGATGAAAAAGGCTACATGACTAATGATTGATGATTCAGTGGTTGAGTGAAGTTAGGGACAAATGGCCTGATTCTCTATTAAAGACTAGACCAATGCTAGTTCTTGATGATTTTCGAGGAACCCTAATGTATGATGAATAATACAAAATGTCACACGTAAGCACTGATCTGGTGATCATACCAGGCGACTTGACCTCCCAATCTGTAAATGCTCGACATGGTCACCAATATGCTCTTTTAAAGATCACTAGCGGTGACTTTTGTGGAATAGTTTCTGTCAGAGATCTGACCTCAGACTTCAGCTGATGAAATGGAAAAAAAGCAACAGAGGTTCTACTGAGGAAATGAATTAAAATTGCATGAGACAGTACCTCACCAGTTTCCATAGTCCATGGAATTAAGAAGCATTGTATTTCCAACAGTTAAGATGGACCAGAAGATGAATTCTGTGGGTGGAGGAAGATCATGCAGCTATTGGAGTCTTCCAGTAGTGACGTGACAGTGAAAATAACAATTAAAAATTCCAATAAAAATATGCCATTGCCTGCCTGCAGAGTACTTTTTTCCTTTCATTACCAGTTAAAATGAGGCCATCAAAGTCTACCTATATTCTAAAATGTACATCATTTAAGGACACGATTAGATTAGAAAAAAATTAAGTGATCTATTTTTGATATGAACAAATACAGTATGAAAACAGCAATCAGCAATGCAGAAAAGCTGAATAAATGAATGACAAAAGCATTACCATAATATGATTCAATGGAATGGCTCCTTCAGTGAAGTCCCATAAAAACTGATTCTACCCCAGTTAACGTAGCATATCAATGCACTTGGGCATTTCAATGGAAATACAGGGAGAAAAAATGATGAAAAAGACCTTAATATTGCAATCACTAACTGTTCTTAAAACATTATCTACACATATTTTAAACGTCAAACAGGTGAATGGCCATTGCATGCCAATTCTCATAGTTAATATAATTCATCTTTGTAATTTACACACACATGGCTACAAATGTTCTTATGAAATGAGGTGAAAAACTTCAGGACTAATTTTCCAGGTCAATATTATTTGTAGCCATGTAGATAGATTAGTCAGAAGTACAGTTTTACCATTTAAATACAGGATCATGAGAAAGAATTTTTTCAAAAGTATATTTTATTTCAAAACTAGATACTTTGAGCTCATACTTTGGGATCTTTGAAATCAAGAGGTTTCAGGATAAAGGGTATGAGGATTTAAATGTGGATTTACAGAAAGGCTATATTCCTTAAGTCTTTCAATTCTAAGATTGGTAGACTGCAGCCCTCTATTCTTTCCTATCCTATGTTAGTTCCCTTACTCCACAGTAGGTCTTCCATCTAACATCCCTCTTCATTTGTCCTACTGGGACTTTCCCTTCTATTTTACCATCCATTCTATTTCTGGCAAATCAGTTGTCTCTCATGTTGTGACCAAACCATCTGGTTCTTCTTTTCTGTATATTACTCCATATGGTCTTCTCTTCTGCTCTTCTGTATACTTCTTTGTTTCTGACTTTATCTGTCCATTCGATCTTAAGCAATCGTCTCCAACAGCACGTTTCAAAGGCTTCTATTCTTCTCTGCATTTCCGATTGTCCATGTCTCTGATCCATAGAGGGCCACCCTCCATAGGGAATGCTTTGATGTACTT
>LYUA01001462.1:87370-103801 GCA_002093875.1 Calopteryx splendens
ACTATTGTGTCTGAAAATCAAAATATTGTTGCTAAAAATATATCGTTAAATGTTATGACACTGGAATAATTACATTTATTTTTCAGATAATGTAAAAATTTTTTATCATTATTAACTAGTTCAATTTAAATAATGTAAAAAAACCGCATATGGATATATAAAAAAAATAGCTTTATAATGTTTTTTTCCCTAATGTGCTACATTTCATTAAATTACCCTCAGCATTTTGCTAGTACCCCAGGAAGAAGGTTAGCACTAAAGAGGGTTAATGAAGATTTGGGAAAATCTAATGGCAAATTCTGGGTATACATATACAGTCGATGTAATTTTTACTGATTTGCGGTGCAATCAAAATTGCACTTCTCCTGGCAGTTTGGCATGGACATACCATATCAAATACTCATATTTCTTGCACTTCTTTCATTTCCAAAACACAAGGAGAAAAATATGATCTTTCCTTCTCCCTCCCTCTTTTCTTAAGCATTAGACCATTATGCAAAGGGCACATTTGCCGGATTCATTTTTGCCATGGAATGACTATGGAAAACCATCTTTTTACCTCCTGACTTTGGAAAACCTTAGTCACAGTTTACCACTATTTTACTTTACTTTATTTACCACTACCCATTTACACCATGGGATTTTTGAGGATTCGTTGAGACCTGTATTATAAGACAGCCACCGTATAAACAATGCATAAAACTTTATTTTATTCAGTACTTTTCATTCATTGTTTCTTTATTCGCTGTTTAGTTCTATGAATGCCTCCGAGTCACTGTAGAGCACAAGTTTTGCATTTAGCATAAACATAGGTTTGTAAACAAACTCAGGTTACCATGAACGTGATAGGTTAAGATAAATTTTTTCAATGCTAAGCCTTTCCCAATGGCTACCCCTATATACCAATGCACATAAAATTGAATTCTTCAATGCGAGTGGAATCCAAACATACACAAGATCATAACTGGAGTGTAGAAGTGATACTTATGGTAGTATAGTAAGTGATACTTAATTCTTTCATTTCACGCTCATCTCTTACATACCTCTCACAGACAAAAATTTCACTAATCTTCCATTTTCACATCACTTTCAGTTTTGCTAGGCTTTCAATGATGTTTTTGTTTGTCAATAAGTGGCATGCTAATTTCTCCTTATTAATATCGACCCAATGATCAATCATATTTTCTCCGAGTTCCTGTTCATGAAGCATATCCCTAAATGCCTGTATATCACAATGTATAAATTAGTTAGCTGTTTTATTCTTCATCAGTCGTAGTTTGATTTTCTCCATCAGCTGTTCTGAAAAGACTAATTTTGCATGCTACTTCCTTCAAATTCAACAGTTTCAGAAATTCAGGAAAGTTTTGATTAGGAGTGCAAAGATAAAGTAGCTTGCGTCTGTAATTTACCTTAAATTTTAAACGATTCCTTGATCAGGCCGATTAATTAATACTGTGGTATTTTTTGGTAAAACGTGACCCTAATCTTTTCATCCTTGGATATGAAACTGTCAGCAGGTGGATGTGCCAGACAGATGCCTCAGAACAGTAGTGAACTTGGTTTAAGCCATTTTCTTCTTCAATGTTATTGCGCTGAAAGTACATATGTTTTATGAAAGGTCAAAAATAAATTTGGAGTCATTCATGCTTTAGAACTGCTAATGAACTCTATAGTGTGTTGTCTTCGGTTGATGGATTAAAAAAATTGTGGATTATTACTTTTCCAGATTATCAGAGGAAGCAGCTTATGGAAACCTCATTCATTTAAACATATCAAGGAGTGTTCCCTGGTTCTTACTTAACTTCACTGCTTTGTTTGGAGCTGATTTTAAGTCCAAAGATTCAATTGGCAGCATTGGTACAAGTGCAGATTCATCACAATTGTCAAGCTGCTCATCAGAGAACCCTTCACACCTAAATTTTAAATCACCGAGATATTGCTTTGCACTCTCAACATGATTATTTTTCTTCACTATTTGCGATTTCCACAATGTCATGACATTTCTCTTATTTCCATAGCCATCCATCAGTGGGAGAGAACTCACCATCAAGTTTCAAGCCTTGTAAATATTCCTCCACCGGCATCTTCAGAATAGGGCCTGAAAGTGGAAATCCTAAGCTGCTTTTCTGAATGAACTGTGTGTATAAACATTTATCAAATGGTTCATTTTTGCAGTCTTGACTTCTTCCTTTCCAGTCCTTGGGCTGTGCTCATCTTATCCAAGAAGGAAGGAAGTTTTCCTTCTTCTACAATCCACCCTCATATTGTTCTCTCCGTAATAGCCAACTCTGACTTAATTTGGGCTTTTGAAACACCACTCCTCACCGATTCATTCAGTTTTTCCTTGATGATGTAAGACATTTATTGACACTCACCATAATTCATTGATTCAATTCTAATCTAATAAACAATAGTACAGTCTGTACAGCATGGAAAATTGTAAACAAAATCACTGATATACACCAAAAACACACACAAGACATCGGACACAGGCTAGTTCTGAAACTGCAGATAGCCCTTCTCTGTTTGCAGTCATAACCTTTGCAAAAGTAGAACATGCCACTCAAGCTACGGGCTAAATCTATTGCCATTAGCTATGGGTGGTCACACTTTTCGAAAGAGTTGGGAGAAAGTCCCCAACCTCAGCACTAGGTGAAAGAACCTTCCCTGCCCATTCTTTTACAGCCCTGATGTGGCTACTGTGTAGCTGTCATGATTGCTCTCACACCATAGGGAATAGGGCACACCTATGAGTGAAGTGGTTAGTGACTTTGAAGAGGATGTTCTAATCCTGCCCATCAAGGAAAGAGAAAGATAAGGGGGGGAGAAAGAATCGCGTGAAAAAATTTGAGCTGAGGAGAAATTGCTTTGTTCACTAAACGTCTTTTACTTGCTTAAAGTCTGCAAGTGTGAGATGCACCGACCTCACTTTTCCCTCTCACACAAAGGTTGGGCCATATGCTGAGAGAGGAAGAATGCTGTAGTACAGGAATGTCTAGAAACAATATTCTTCTGGTAATATCTTTTAACAATAGTGTGAGGAAGTAAGCCCCACTTTACATCCGAAACTGCATTATAAACCAGAGATATACCAGGGAGAGCGGTGTTAACTCATTTTCTGTGGAGAAGAACAGGGAATCGGTTGACTGGAGTATGTTTAAATCTCATTCAGAAGGATGCTTGTAATTTGTGCCCAAATCCCAACTATTGCCACTATTATCTGCCTCATAAATTACTGTTATGAGGTGGATTGTTGGTAAAATGTGATAACAGAAACAATTCCCAATACTCAAAATTTTGATTGGATTTATTTAAAATAAGTTATTTTGTGCACTTGTTTTTACCTCCCAATGAGTTCAGGAAGTCACTTATTCTGTGATTCAAAGGGTGGGAATGGCATGGTACAATGTCATTGATATTTAAATGGTCCACTTAGAGTATAGTTTACCTTGATATGCCTTACTTGAAGGCTGTTGAAAAGGTTTGGCCGGAATAAATGAAATAACAAGGAGCTAAAATATTTTTTTTAATTCCAACATTTTCCAATGATAATCGGTTTAAAAAACAATAAAAGAAGCAGCACAATTAAGATTGTTAAAATAATACCAAAATATTAATGAAGAGGAATGATACTTAGAAAGTACTACTTAAAAATATTTCATCCTCTCTCTCTCAAAGATAATACAATAAAAGCACTAGATTAGTCATTTTTCTATTAGAATAAATTGTGCAAGCTGAGGAGGTCGAAAAAAAAATTTAAAAAACTTTATTTTCAACCGAACACACCATAAAAATGAATCATGTGAGTTATTGTACCGCTGTACATCAATGTTTAGTGGCTATGCATGACCAGTTTTTTATATAATTCATCTTGAAAGGGTCATTTTCAGCCCAAATTGGGTAAGTTTGGAAAATGTGGAACATGGAATTGAGCAAGAAAGTTGAAATTTGGCTCATAGATAGATGATAGGACTAAACAGACCAGAGAAATAGAAAAATGTGGAACTTGGAAGTCCAGGAAGAAATGTGAAATTTTTCACCTGGATAAGTATTAAGGAGAAAACCCACACCAGAAATAGTCAAATGCGAAAATGGTTTTTTTAAGGGGTTGTTTTTACTCTCAATTACCCCAAAAAAATCATTAATTTATGTGCTGTTTTTTCATTCCTTGCTTTCACTTTAAGTTTTTAAAAACTTTTACGCAACAGTTTTTCAGCATCCAGAGTTTAACTATTCATAAGCTTAAAGTTATAAAATAAACATTCCCAACCATCTGACATGACTGCTTCAAGAACCTGAAATGGGATTGGAATGCACTCATGGGTGAAGGAGGGAATGGGATTTAGGCAGAGGAAAATTGAAAAGATGGAATGTTCCCACTCATAAAACACACTATGAAAGACATGAAATGACTAAGGAAAATAAAAGAAGGAAATTAATAGAAAGGCACATATTGGAAAATAATGAATCCAATTAATTAAAAAGGTGACATTTAAGATTTCAGTAAAAAGAGGTGATGATTATTACAGAATTAAGTAAAAGATTAAGGAGAAAATCCACCGGTACAATTCAAATTACATTGAAAGAAATGTAGATAGTTACTATGGGAAAAATTTCACATCGTATTTAAAAATTAAAAAAGAGTTTTGAAGGGGTTACAAAGGAAAAACAATGACAGCTGTTAGAAATAAAGCAATATTTAATTAACGGAACCTAGACACACATAGCGAAGGATGAGAGAATATGAGGAACATAAGCCACTTTCCTTTCACATGTCAATCAATAGAAGAACACACATTTTTTGGTGCATCAGTACTGCATATTTGACAATGAAAAATTTGTTGAATCTCCAATGTAGAAATTGGAGTTACATAAACATTAAAAATTTATAAATTTTAAGTACTATATTTTTCATAATAACCTCCACTGAATTTCAGCAGTTATTTCAGCTAATTCTTTAACCATTTCTAAATGAAGTAGTGTTTCAGTTAATAGAGCTAGTAACAACTAGATATGGAGTCCATACAACTAGATAAGGCCCCTATCATCGGCAGTCCCAAGAGGACTATCTCTAATGAAGATGTGGAAGGAAACATTGGTAAGAGAAATGAAAAGATTCATCCCAATTCTTATGGCAATGGGGATAAGCCTTTTGCCGAAAATACACCTTTATGAAAATTCTCCCTTGTTTCACAATTATTTCATGCAAAACACAACGTACCGTGACAGTTTTTCGATCATTTTCAAGTTCTTATATATTAGCAGCACGACTTCTACATTGGAAAACAGATTAGCCAAGATGATAAAATTGCTTGAAGTCATAGGTAGGTGTTTTCAATTAACTGTTACTCCTGGGGAAAAAGTTGTAATCGATGAGTCTTGTAGGAGCTGGCTACATTTCCGTCAATACATCATCAGAAAGGCACACAAAATGCTACAACTTATGCACTGCTGAAGCTTAGAGCATGAAGACATATGCTAGCTAAAGTGACAATCCTGGGAGAGGTGGAAAATTATATGCTGAAGAAGTAGTTCTAGAGCTGAAAATGGGACTTGTGAATGAGGGAAGGACATTACATGCCGACAATTTCTACTCCAGTGTCTTGGTTTGTGAAGAATTGCTGGAGAAAAAAAACTAACTTTGTGGATCTGTGAGAAAAATAGAGGTGATAATCTTAAGGAGGAAGTCACAAAAAAGTTTAAAAGAGGCTTGCGCAAAAGAAAGAAAAGGAGTACAGTTCTAAAGTGGCAAGACAAAAGACCAGTGTTGATGATTTCCTGTGACCCCGCCCTCAAAGACGATTTGGAGCCAACTAGATCAAAGGCAAGATGTGATGAATTCAAAATGAAGCCATTATCCACAATTGACCACAATTTTCCCAAATTATCTCCCACCTCCTCTCAAGAAGATTGTACAGCAACTTTCTGAACGGATTCTTTGCAATGTAAGAAAACTATAATGAGTCCTACGATTAAAGCAAATTAAAGTTGCTGCATGCATGCAGCAACTTTAAGGACAACATTGCACTCAAAGTAGCTACATTTGTCCAGATGACAAAATACACATGATTCTTTCAACAAATACTCTGAAACCCCACCCCCTCCAACTAGGTGAGGATTTTCACATACCCCCTTCTCCCCCCATTATCCCCTCATGTGATTAATGGATGCCCTCCTGCATCCCAACCATTTAGCTCCAGATTCTTCCTGCCCTTTGGCCACTTTGTTTGCAGATTGGAGTGGGTTTTTAATGTAGACATGCATATAGTCACTAATCAGGGAATTTCTGGTAGCAAATCCCCACCCAATCTGAACCATCATTCACTCTGAATCTCAATCCTATGTATGGAGCCATGATATATCTATTTTGTAATGCTTTACCAATGGTCTTTTTTTGTGTATCAAGGAATGTTAAGGGAATGGAACATGTGAACACATGGGAAGTATTGACTGATGAGTTCCTGGCCCGCTGGCCATTGAGGTAGCATAAGAAACCATGTCTAGTTGAAGTGGATTGCCTTGTTGTCATAATTTTAAAACTTTTGTGAACTACTATTGACCGCTTAAGTGTTCTGCGACTATTGGGATTAGCACCATATCCCAATAATGGACATTCTGATGTGATCAGCATTCAACAATCGCCACACTGGATGTATCCCTGTTTGAAACCAACAATATGTAAAAATGATCAATTACTAAATTATCAACTTTCTCATACACAATCAAGCAACAATTTTGCTTCTCAAATGCTCAGCACATAAAATTAACATGAAGGGGAACTATTTCCAAATGACTAATTGCCTTTTCAATTCCCTCTAGAAGGTCTTTCTTTTTTCATTATGTTCATCAAAATTTAGGAGCACATTCCTTGCAACAACCAAAGGATTGTTTGATAGATGAGGATAGATCCCACTTCATACTAAGCCCTATAATGAGTGACATTCACATATTAGGGTAACAGGGTTTTTTTTATTCCTATACCACCGATGATTGTACAATCTCAATCATTGATTAATTTAATCATACATACAGTCAAAATGCCCAGTAAATGGTCAAAACGTGATCAGGGAATCAAGCCATTTCACTAAAGGGGAAAATATTCATTTTTTAAAAGAATATTACAAGTTTCCCTGCACTCAGGATGGAGAAAGGAAATATGCAATGATATCCAGATCCTGTGGCCTGAATCGTGTTCTGAAGTGATTTCATCTGAACGGTGGTCTTACCTGTGCCCGGAAGCACAAATATTGCCAACCTCCTCTGTCCATACTTTTTCTACTATATTTTCATGGCTACCGCCCTAAAAACACTCTAATAGGCATATGCACTCGCTGCTGCTCATGGGGAATCTTGTGAGAACACAAAACAGGATTTTAAATCCAAAAATCTTGTTAGTAGCATTTGCTAGGGGAGGCGACTGACAGCTGAGGGCATTTGCATCATTAGGTGGTTAATTTGATCGAGCAAGGATTTTCATGGGAAAAGACGAAGGGTGGAAAGAAAACCAAGATTGGCATTCACCCACTCTTAACGAAAGGAGAATAAGTGGGGGCGCCCACATGATTTCTGGTTCCTCAATATTTCATTCTAACTAATCTCTTCTCCATACTAATTATATTCTGCCATTTAAGAATCAAGTAGCCATCAAAATCCCTCCTGAAGGAGACTCAAACATGTCCCAGAAAATTATTTATTTAGCTAATCAATTAACAGGAAAAAACTCTAGGAAGGAAATTGCAGGGCTCTTAGCCAGAGATCTTAGAGAGAGATAGCAAGAATTAATGGGAAGTATCTTGCGAAAATGTTGGTCTTAACTTCCTAAATGATTTACACCACCTTAGATTGTATGCTCCACGACCATTTAGATTTCAAACATAACCTGATGGTTTTAAAAATTTTAGTAAAAGCTGAATGTGAAGCTTATTGAGATACTGTGTTCCTTACTATAACTATCTAAGCCACGAATCGTAAAATATTAACGCATCCGAAACAGGCTGAAATACAAATTAATTCATGACTGGATTAATTAAAAACCTTAAATTTGGAAACCAACATGCATTAAATCTACCTAATGAAACGAATTAATTAACTGAGAATATACCTAGATCAGTATCGGTACTTAACGGTTTGCATTAAATCATCCACCATAAACGGATGAACTACTGTAAGAATACATTACCAGCAGTATCTTTTATGGAAGGTGCCTACCTTGGGCGCTAGGTCAATGTTGAATTTTCGGTAGTTCTTTTTCACTTCCGTCTGACTCCAAGACTTGTGTCTTTTGTCAGTTTTCTTTTGCTCCTCAGATTGTTCTGTTTTTTCAGTCTCTTCCGAAGCTGCATCTCCTTCGGTTGCTTCATCAGTTTTCGATTCGTCATTCGCTTCCTTCGCTTGATTTCCATCTGTTTGGGTATCTTTCGTTTCTTGTTCACTGAGTTCCGAAGAGTCACTAAGGAGAATATGAAATAGTTACCTACCACATGAAACTACAAACATAAGTCTATATGTTTAATTTCTTTACTTACTTGACGATATACCATTTTTCTTCCACATTAAATACAGTAGAAAGTTGATTATTTGCTTTGATTATGGACTCTCCTTCTTTCAATAGGCTATTAAATTGTTCCGTTGGAACATCGCAGGTTGCCCCACTAAGCTGACGGCATTCCTCGATCCAATTTTGAAGTCCCTCAAAATTAAACGAAGCCCATAATCCTCCATAATATTCATTGCTGTTAACGAAGATAAGTAAAAGAAGATGCAAATAAGGGGTATATTCCTCAAGACGTATTAAGTTTCCGTAAAACTGACACGTTCTTACAAAAATGGGTCATACCTGTCAAGGTGAAGAACCCTTTTCCCAATTCTACTAGCTGCAGCAGCGACGATAGATTCGGTCATTCCTAATTTATAAATAAAAAATCATTACAAAAAATAGCAATTGTAGACGTGTGCAGGTGAACTAATAAAAACGATGGAATATAAAAATCAAGAGGGGGGGAAGTATGGGATTTTCTTTTCATTTGACATTAAAATGAGGAGATATTATGATAAAAACATTGCAGAAAAAATTTATTTTTAAAGCGGGTGACGTTTAACTAATCCTTACATGGATGACACGCCACGGTGACAGGTACGATATTATTCCTTCATTCAGACAATAAATTATGTTTTCTTACCTGTTCCAATGACAATAATGTCATATTCCGAAGGTAGTTCATCACCCATTTCGAAATTGTGGTTTTATTGACAAAAACCAAGAAACCTTATGTCACTAGGTAGTTTAGTACTATTCCGAGTAATAGTACTAACTACAAGGGCTAAATTTGTTTAATAGCACTTTCAAGATGACTGATCGTCACCTTACGTAACGAAACGTTTCATGTGAAACATTCAAAATTATAACTTGAATTAATTCCGAATATACCAAGCTCGTATACTTTAACAATTCAAAGAGATTCGACGAATTTACACGATCAACTAGAAATCGTCCAAGTTGTCTAACGGGGAATTGCAGTACTAGAAAATAAGACGAACGAAATCATGCATATGAGCGCGTAAAATGGCGGGTAAAGAAACAAGAAGTGTTGATGAGGAATTGTCGTATAAAAATGATCCTAGAATGCCGTGCAGATACGGCGTAAAATGTTATCAGAAAAATAAGAGCCATCATGAAAAATTCAAACATCCTCCAAAGAGGCCATCTGAGGTTAGTTTTACGAGAAAGTACAATTTAACATTTTGTCGTGTATGAAAACATTTTATTAATCACACGATGTATTTTGGTTTTAGGGAAAACTAAACTTCCGTAAATCAGATGACAGTGATGATTTTCAGGATTCAACAAGCGTTTCTGAAGCAAATAAATTACCAGTCCAGAAAAAAATTAAGTTGGACTGTTCCGAAGAAGAAACTTCAAAGTCCTCCAATAGTCCTGCAAGCTCTAATGACGGTGTATCTATCGCCAATGATTCGGAAAATATTCTACCACCATCTCCCGAAGACGTGAAAGAAAATATTAAACAGAAATTTCTATGTGAAATGCCAGAAGACTTTTACCAGTTTTGGAGCTTTTGCGAAAGTCTATCTAGCAGTAATCCTTCGAGTGAGTAAATGCATAAATTACTTCTTTTAACTTTCAAAGATTCATCACATTAACATATGCAAGTGCGTATGATAATATAAGTTGTTAAGTTAGGTAGGTAGGTTAGGTGTGTTAATGTGCCATTAGATAAGGCTAGTTGGTCAATGACAAGATCCTCTCCATTGGGTTGTATTTTTGGGTTAACCCTCTTACATTCCCTTATTTTCTCTTGCTAAAGAATGAGCTGTTAAAAATTTTACGCTCATCAGTTTTCACCAATTCTTGTTTGATAATAATCATTAAACATGAGTAAAAAAATCAATTATTCACTGTTGGCCTGGGAATGACACACATTGTTCTGGACCACCTTCCTACGGCTACAAATCCTTAGAATTTCACATTATCGTTGACAAAAGGATTAAGGTAGGACTCCAACCATAATATTTGTTTGTATGCGGAGGACAACTAAAAAAATTCACAACATTACACAAATAAGTGGTTTTCTCTGCTTCATTACTCGGTCTCGGAATTCAATATGATATATATTTTGGGTGTGCTCATAAAGTGATCCATTTTTTGTCGAACAAACATTTCCCAAGGATGTATTCCCCATCTTGAGTCCTCACTTTTCCTCCATCATCTTGAGTTTCGTGCACAGCATGGGAACTGAAACATTGAAGTCGGTTTGTTCTTAGTGTTCTTGGAAGAATGATTCTGGGATGGTGGGGCACTATTTGCATCGCTACACTACCACTTGCCACTACTGAATACAAAGTAGTGGGACCGCTGGTGTCGGTGAATTTACACCTCTTATGAAACCATTGGGATACTTTCTTGATACTTATTTTTAAAATTATTCCACGTTTAATTTTCTGTGTGATGCCTCCAACATAAGTACATTCACAGGAAGGTAACAAACGTAACAATTGTTATGTACCCCAGCCACTGGCTTGAAACCTCCCCACCAACTCCACCTCTTGAGCAGTGAGTCAAATGAGATTCTCCCTTTCCTCCATCTGAATATTGCGATATATCAGCGATTATGTCAAATTTCCACGAGGAGTGTTGATGCTGTATTGTGTAAGTGTCTTCCCCGTAAATCCTGGAACAATGAGTTTAATTTGTATATTTCGATTGGGTCAAGGCTGCATTAGCATTACCATTGGTATCTCGTCTAAAAACTGAACAAAGGAATTATCAGTATTTGCATAATCAAACCCTGTTTGAAGTTTTATTTATTTTAAATTCATAGTATTAATATATTTATTTTCTCAGTGATAATGTAAAATATTTTCCAAGTCATACCATACCAATATAAATGACAATATCTTCACAACTTCCTCAATTATTTCATAAATTTTCTGTTGTCATTCGTCAACAATAGCAATTTCCATCAAATTCCTCCTCGCACTATATACCAAAATGCCCTCCAATGTGCTTAAATTGTATATTTAACATTTTCTTTAATGTATATTTACAGTTACTGAAGTGCTGAGGTTGTGTGTCCATCAGAAACCTACCCTAATCAGTAGACTACCAAATAAAAATGTATATTTGTTATGTTTTTTCTGACAGATTTTCCTCTCCTTCATTTTTTGATGATCTGCATACATTTCTGTTGCCAGTGTTGAGTAATGTACTACCACTTTCTCAGAAAATTCATGAAACGCTAATTTTTTATGCATAATTTCATGCCGAATATTGATATAGTGTATTACTCAGTCTATCTTGATGCATATTCAAGCAGGAGAAATAATTAATGTAGAGCCTAAAATTCTTTTATTTTATTAAAACTCTTCCTAAAATTGATAAAATGACCTATAACTTAAATATCAGCATAATTTCTTCAAAATCAATACTTTAAATATAGTGATAGCTTAAGTAAACGAGAATCCATAGCGTCAATGTCATGTTCATGTGGGCCCCTTTAATGTATTTGCCTCAAGGTGAAAACTGATCCTTTTATGGTTTCCTACTATTGGATTCTTTCCTTCCTTCACTCAATCCAGGTGGCCCACCCGAGTAAATTGTTGACTAAATGCTTGTTTTGCCAACCAGATCTCTGCTACAGGATCTCTGGATTAAATTTTATTGTTAAACCTTATTCTGGCCCCAAGTGCTCACCTTACCATTCTCCTTCTCTCAGCCGAGAGCCCCCCATTCCACTCTTATTTTGGCAGTGGCATGGGATTCTCCATTTTTGTGATACAATGATCCATTAGTGTTTGGTATGATAATTAATTCTAATATAATATGTTTATTTCAGAGTCACTAAAGGATATTGGCTTGTTGCTCGTAGGACCATTTGATGTGCTCTCTGGTGAGCTGAAGAAGGTGAAGTGTCGTGATAGCACATCATATCTAAGGCACTGGAGATATTACTATGATCCTCCCGAATTCCAGGTTAAATATTTTCAGTGTTGGTTAATGCTGTGATCTTTGTTTTTTTTTTCTTTCTTTATCCTTTCATTTTATTTCAGACCGTAATAAAAGGAGATGACAATAAGCAGTATCACATGGGATATTTCAGAGATGAACCCCAGGAAATGCCAGTTTTTGTTGCTAGCAACTCAGCTGCTGTTAGCTGTACCATATCTCCTTTAGCAGGAAATATCTTTGGCGCAGTCAAGTAAAATAATCTTGTTAATTTTTTTGTTTGGTTCTTTAAAAAAGTTGGTTAATTAGAATATTTTCAATCAAATGTGCAGGTGACTTTAAGCCTGGTCTGATGTTTAGCAAGACCGGCAAAAATGTCATCACACCTTGAAAATGATCACTTATGCAAATACAGTTCCTGAAATGAGCACCAATATATTTCTCCCCTAGGTCATGCTGATCAAGTTATTTTACTGTATGATAAATGTTTAAATATTCCTCAATTTTATTTAACTTTGGCTACTTTCACATAACTGTCAAGATGTGATTAAAGCAGTATTATTAAATATGCTGAATGAAATTAAATGTTGTAAATGTAAACCAAGGTTTAGTAAGTATTTAGGGTGGAATATTATTAGTTTTATTATTCAGTTGGTAATGCCTGCACTCTAACAAGTCATCATGACTTATTTACTATCAATGTAAAGATGTTATGTGAATTCTGAGCGTAAAAATAATGAAATAATGTACCAAGTACATATGTTCATTTTTATCTGGCTAGATTTATTTTGTAGGTAACACACTGACTTTTTTTTGTTATATTAGACAATTCACTGAACCAAGTTAATGGTGTGATATGACCTCGAACATTGGTATACTTGAAAACCAACTGGATGTATTTGCATACTATTTTCCAGTTATAATTTTAAGTTAAATTTGTAAAAAATTCTGAAGGTTGTCTTTAAGAAAAATGTACAGCAAACAAGTTTTTCAGTGAACAGGGTTATAGGGTCCTGGGAATGCACTGTCCCAAAAACAATTGGTTAACCAGATTACCCAAATGTTCACGGGCTCTTATTATGTTTTGAGAATGGATAATACATTATTATTTAATGGTTTGTCTTCTCATTTCTAAAGTAAAAATGGTGTAAGTGATAAGAGAATAATTATTCGGAAGTGTCCTCACTATAGTCAATGTAATACAGTATGATGTAAATGATATTTATTATATTTAATGTTGCATCTGTTTTTTTTATTCTCTTCCATGCCCGAATAATCTCTCCAGTGCCTATATGAATAGCATTTCAAAGTCGGGGGATCCATTTACAAAGGTCAAAGTTCCTAAATATCAGAATGCTCTGAAGAAGTGGGCAGAAAAGGAAGGAATATCTCTTGATCCCAAAACACCTGAGATGAAAAATAGAGCTAAGAAAGTTTTGGCAACAACCTTCCACAATGCTGGAATTGTAGTGCCTTATGACAAGAAGTCTCAAGTTGGCTATAGGGAACTAATTGAGACCGATAGTAAGTTTAAAACCACTCATTGTTTTGCTCTATGCTTTTAATTTTGTGTACGGGTTATATTTGCTAGAAAATTACTTTTTTTTCATTTCGGGTGCTCCCAAAAATCAGGGGGTTTTGTTGTTGAAGAAGTTGTTGGCAAAATTATTTGGTTCATGTCAAAAAAATGTTCATCTTAACTTTGATGCACAATTATTTGTCCTCAGTCATGGGAAAGAATTGAATTCCTGCATGAAAGCTTGTTCTAAACTTTATGTGCTGTACTTTTTTTGGAAGTAGATAATATTTTTTATGATTGACTTTTGAGGCTCTTTTTCCGGTTTCTCTGTCTCAAAAAGTAAATTATTTACATGCCTATATTGATGTTTAATGCATGAAGTGTGTATAATGTGATAAGAGTATGTAATGTAGGCATATCGCACAAAATATAGACAAAAAAATGTAATTACAAATTATTTTCATTCCATTACAGTAAAATTCTAATATAAAAAATATTGTAAAGAAGCTTTTCCACACTAAATCCGTTTTATATAAACATAACTTGTATCCTCTATAATAGCTTAGCTCACTGCTGCATCAAATAGTGTTCAATATTTATTAATTTCTGAATTAGTATATACTATTATGACTACTAATAAAGTCTGCCTTGAAGCCTGTATTTTTGGTTATTCCCTCCGTTTAAATTTCTCTGTGTGTGAACATTCTCTATTTAAAAGTTCAGAAAAAAACATGACATGTTAAGTATAGAACAAGCTTCAATATGGCATATTTATTTCTTTTTTCCCATGTTCGCAGTGCAAAAAATATTGAATTAAAATTGAGATGTGGATCTTTTTCACATGGACCAAATAATATGACATAAGATTGTAAAATGACCACCTTATAATTGGAAGTCTGGGAAAAGAAACACAATGTCATCTTAGATTTGTGCAGATATATATGTTATTTTGGAACTTTTTCAATTAACCTAACATATTTTTGGGGCCTTGTGTATAAGATTTAGTTCCTTATTTATATTTTTATCAGCCACACAGTGAGGTAGTAGATTTTTGTATTTTATTGCATATACAAGTATAACTGTATTATATTATTTTCACAAGAGGGTTTCATTGATTTTTATTCCCAATTTTGATTTTGAAAATTCTGTTACAACTTTTGCTGTGCCATTTTTGGGATGTACCTGTACAAGGTCTTGGCATAGTTTGTGCTGCTAATAATAATGAATTTAGTGTTAGTATTCAAAGAGTTCTGGCTTGATTATTATCTATTTGCTCAAAATTTCTTCCAAAATCTAAAAATAAAGTCTAGAAATGTAATGGGAACTGAGGGATAGCTGCACCTCAACGTTTAGATTGAAAAAGCCCTTTTCTCTTAAGAAAATTGTGCTCGACCAAAGTACATAAAGTTTTGGTCTGAGGGATTGGTTGACAAGGCCAAAAAGTTTAGCTTGGAGTGTAGCTGAACAGTTATCAATGCTTGGTGTATATATCTTCCACCGTGAAGATTGCCTCTGCTACAGGGTCATGATTCATCAGCAGTTATGACAGAGGGCAGGACATTTAGGTCATCTTGAACTGTTGCTTGCAACTCGAGTGTACACATCAACACGATGGTTTCGGGGAAAACTTCTCTATAATTCTTCTCATGTTCAGTACATCCATTAGAATGCATTGACACGTCCTGTATAATAGTCTAAGCCTATTACAAAAGTCATAGATTGAAGAAACTGTTTCGGGCTCCTTTTTGTGAAAATTCATTATGAAATGATGAAATATTAAAAAGATTAATATTAAATAAATATATGTGAAAAAGCAGAGTAATATTTCATCATTTCAGGTCATAGATTGTTTACCTTCGGTCCTCAAGGATCATTTCACGCACTTTTGCGATCTTTATTTCTGGAGTTGTGCATGACGGCGGTTGATCCAAATGTTTGTCATCCTCCACAGACTCCCGGCCATCTTTGAAGCTCTGAAACCACTCAAATGTTCTTGCTTGGCTTAGAGCTTGCTCATCGAAAGCCTCCTGTAGCATTCAGTGGGTTTCAGCAGCAGTTTTCTTGATCTTGAAACGAAACTAATGCAGATGAACTTAACTGCTTCATGTCAGCCATTTCAGGATTTATAGAGAGAAAGTAACATGGTGTAATGGAAACAACAAGAACTAAGAAAAATGTGCACTTCTCCCAATTCTATGAATATTCTGTGCAACATCAAGTTCACAAGAGAAGAAATTTTAAACGCTCTATGGGGGATGAAAAATAATGTTTCGCCCGGTGTTGACCGCATACCCATAATTAAATTCTGAAAACTTGTGCTGATGAGCTTAGTCTCCCTTTATCTATATTATTTAATAAAATTTTAGAATATCATACTTTTCCTCAAAGGTGGAAGGAAGAGACAGTTGTGCCTGTTTTTAAGAACGGAGACAAGTCAAAAGTATGTAATTAT
>LYUA01001464.1:67761-77866 GCA_002093875.1 Calopteryx splendens
GCCATGTCGAAGGAAATCTTACCTCCGCAGATTCTCCCCAAATATTTGACGAGAGATCTGAAGGTCGTCCCGCGAAAAGATTCCTTACACAAAATCGTCGACTCTTGAAGTGTCACTCCCAAGAAGCTCCTCCCCGCGCTTCATTAGCGCGGAGGGATTCCTATCCGACGACGCCGCACTATTCAGACCCAGCAGGGGTGGAAGGGGACACCCTGCTGAGTTGAGGGGCGAGGGTGCGGCGAAAAAAAATGTGGAGCCTACACTCAGCTCCACTGGACATGAAATATTCCTTATGGGGTGTCCGGGATGGGGAGAGAGGGAGGGAGGGAGGGGGTGACAATAATTTTTCACTTCCGAAGGAAATTTACGCTAAACTCTAAATTTTTCGGTGAAAGGTCTTTTGGAAAACCTGAAATCTAATGGGGATGCAATCTGATAAAAACAGATATCAATTAATTTTTTTTTAATATTGGCATGCATGATTGCAATGAAATAAGAATAGCCGATTATTGAATTGAATATTGCGTAAAACCAATCTTATGGTTGATATAATAGATTATGATCAATTCAGAAATCTAGTAGGGGATCTTTAATGGAAATGATCAGCTGTATCCATGCTTAATTGAAAATGGTATAAATGGAAAACTTACGCACTTGAAAGCATTTATCCATTAAACATCAATCATTACGTTATTTCATACAATAGCTTGCACAATAATTCAATTTAAAGAAATAAGATGCATGCGTGCCGAAGATTTTCTTCTGACCTAAGCTGTAGAGCAACGAATTATGCTATCGATTGGGTGAATTACAAGTAATATTAAAAATTAAATGTACAAATAATATAACGTTTCCTTTTATAACGCTTGAAATGTGAAAATATGTTATTGATTACAATTTAATTATTATAAAGATGTAAATAAAACGATTGGCAGCACATTTTAATTTAACCTAGTGCTCAAAGTTTGTGTACTTTTGTTGAGGGTGTTTAGAAATTCGAGCGACCAACTTCTGGAGGTGGTAAAGTGTCTCGAAATAAGTTTATTGGAAGGAATTGAATCCGTTGCTTCGTCGCAGAGACCTTTGAAATTCACGATGGAAACGCCTGGAAGTAGGCCGCCTCCTTAGCTCAGCTGTCGTGACGTAGTGCACACCGCTTATTTACAGGCGCTCGACACTCCACTCGGTGACGGTATAATGTCACGTGATAACCTTAGCAGCAGCAGCAGCAGCAGCAGTAGGCATGTTGTACAAGATCCGATTGGGCATGTCTGATTATTTTCACTCTTGAGCAAACCTTGCCTCTTTTGGCGCGTGAAAGCACTACTCATCCCAGCGGGGACGTGAGGGAATGCAGGCGACAGCGCCACCGGCTACCAACCGCCCGCAGTTCGCCGTCGACCGACGCTGTTGCCGCATGGAGGACTTCAAGCAGCGGTTCCTTCGCTCAAATTTCACTGCGGTACTCTTAGATCTAGGCTGCGACACAGTATCCGACTGATTTTGTTGTCGTCATCGCAAATCATTAGGTAGCGGTTGTAAGGCCGTATATTTGAGCAACTACATTCTGCGTGTGAAAGATGGTACGCATTTCAAATTCTTTGTATTTTGGACCACACTTTAATCTCCAGAATATGTTCAGCTGCATTTTTATGCGCCCAGAATCATCATGAATTTATGGAAATGAAACATCTTTCCCCGGAGTTGCATTCCCTGTGAGGTATGTCGAAAAATTGAATTATAATGCTTGATATTTTTTCTCAATGTGCTACTTTTCAAACTCAGACCGTTTTGTAGAAAATACTAATTGTTAAATAATGGTGCCATTAGGTCATAATAGTATTTTAAGTGCAACGAAAATGGAGCATCTTCAAATATAAGTGCATTCATTTGATGATATGGTACAACATTAAAGTTTCAAAACATCGAATGAAGAAAGTGTAATTTAAAGCTTAAATTACTAACGCAAAAACTGTAGCCATTCGCAATTGGCAGAAATAGTGGTGCCCCGTTTATAGTAAACAATTCCAATATGACTAGATGCCACCCACTCCTCATATCTGCTAACCTCCTCGAGTCTTGATATTTCTTCCATTCTCATCGCACACTACCTATCCATGGGGCCTGTTACTGACATGTTCAACCACTTAGGTCACTGAGAGACGATGCAGTTTTATTGGCAAATTTCGCAGTCCGCGTCTTTTCCCTCGAGGAAGACATTACTGTTAACGGAAAACTGCGACACCAACTGACGCTATTTCTGCGAAAATTGTCAGATGAGTTTACCCCCCCCCACTCTTCAAAGTGCTTACCAGTGGACATTATATTTATTATCCTCCATGAAAATTCATCGCTAGGAAGGTGCATCCCTTTAAATATATTTGGATTTAACTAGTAGGCCAATTATGTTTTCATGCGTAAATCTCTATGTACATCAGTCAAAAAAAGCCCATTGATTGTTGAATTTCGTCGCGTCAATGTATATCTGTCGCCCACTTTACAGGAGAATACCATAAATTTTATCTCCTCGCAATTTGTTCTTCCACATCCGTCCGAATGCAAGTGATTAATTAGTTCATTGTTCGCCCACATTTCCCGTATCTTTTTTTCTCACTTGTGTTAGTGACTTGGCCCTATTTCCTTTGACTACATTAACTCAATTTCAATATCGCTGAACCCCTTATTCGTTCGGCAAGAAACAACTAGTTTTCTCTCGGACACCCATAGTCCAGTTGCTCTTTCTGGTTAATGTAGCGGATGTGGAGACGGAGCGCCGGAAAGTTGAGAGGAGAGTCGAATTTCACAAGCGCTGCGAATGGACGGGGGCGTAATTTATGCCCCTCTTCCTTCATTAACCCTGTTTTCCAACCCTTAATTTGCCAAAAAACGAAGCCAGATGCCCAAGTCGGGGGTGAACCGCCAAATCTATTGTTAGATCAAGGTGTTGGGACTAATATTATATAGGTACCTATAAGTGCTAGCGTTAACTATTCTCGGAGGGTCAGTCGTGGGTGGCATTGTCGCCCAATTAGTTATGATACTTACACTTTCAAATTTTCATTTCCACGTCCACCGACTTTCTCCATTGGTACTGTCAGAGGAGAGTGTTATAATCATGATAAAACATTTGGAGCATTGAGAATGGAGCAGAATGTTTTGAGTCCGTTGGACGGGGTTCACCATTTCTTCAGCGTTTTCATTTGTGCGAATGTCATTTATCAAAGGTTATTAGAAAGTGAACGAATGTGAGTAGTAGTTAACATCAATAAGAGTCACTTGTGTTGGCCGAAAAAAACATAGATAAGCGAGCATAACAGTAGGAAATAAATACGGCAGTGTGAGCATCCAGAATGTGAAAGGGTGCAAAGCTCCAATGGCAATAAATATCATAATTGCAAGGTGACCTAACACTCCTTGCCAAATCCCTTCGCGGCAGCTTGCAGGGAAATGTGTAGATGTTTTTTTGAGTCATAAGTGCTCCAGGAAACAGGGCCCGGGGAAACAATATTAACGGAAAAGAGGTGGTACATCCCGCCGTATTTCTGCGCAGAGGGACGACCTCGGAGAAATTAAGTATATTTATTGCTGAGACTTTGAGCTATTAGTTTACAATAAACTGTAACTATGACATACCAGTAGTGTTTTCACTCTAACGTTACCTTATTTTGATAAATAATATTACTAAGCAATAAAAATTCATGATTCAAATTATAGCTAAAATCATACTCTGTGTGTGGTTTCGTATTAATCAGTCATTCGCTAAACCGATTTGAATTTCGTTCTCTCAGTGGGTGGATTAGACAGATCGTTAATTTAATATTTATTCGTTATAACATTAGCAATGGTTGGAGAAATAGCATAGCAGCGTCAAACCACAATATTTTTGGCTCATGGTACAATATTTCATGTGAGTTTCTGATTACTAATTGTTAACTGTGTTTAATTTTTGAGTTTAAAAGTATCTGTCGTTCAAATAAGCTTTCTCACATGGAGGTTTTAACATGATTTGCATTTATTAAACTACCCGAGCTCGCTCAAAAGACCCAAGTCCACTTTCGTTCGATACGGAACAAGTTTTGACGTATATACCTTTCTTTCACATAAGGAATAGATATATTTTAGGATAATGCTTATGATGTTTATTACTCCAACTGGAAAGTTGCATAAATGTAGATCCTTTTCTTTCGACGTGTTTGTATTTTATAGTTCTTGAAGTGTAACAATCTTAGCTGTGGAATTTAATGAATATTCAAGGTTTAATATTAACTTTCCCTGAGATTAGGTGACTAGTGTACATGAAAACAATTTCACGGCAAAGTTTGGCAGAATTTGGAACGGCATTTTTACTGCTGAACACCAAAATGAACTCATTTTCTATTTTATTTTTCATGCAGGCCATCCTCTTTTGCCTAAATCTCCTGCGAAAAAAACATCCAAATATAATTCATCCGATTTTTTCTCCATTAAAAAGAAATACATTCTTTGAATGTCTAAGTTTGGCCAACATAATTATTGCACTCATTGATTTAAGTTATGCAGTCAATGAATGTGAGCATGACTATTTTTTTACTGGAAAATTTTCGAATCAAGGAAACTTTTATTCTCTGATATTGTGCTTGCCTCTTGTGCTCCTTTCCGATTTTTGATCTTCTTTTCCAGAATTTTTTTTTGCGGCTAAAGACAAAATTGGCTCAAGGAACCAACTTAGCAAAATAGTCATTTTTGACGCTAGATCTAAATCCCAATATTATTCCCTGCAGTCGAAGATACTTGACGGCATTCCGTGAGTCGCACAACTATGGCATTGCATTATCACTGGACTAGGAACAAAATTACTCGGAGTAAAAATAGTTTCGCGTTGGCAGACACCGTCCCCAATAGGTCTCATAAAAACGAAGGTCATTCTACATTGGCATCAGGCTTTTTTTTAGTTCATTTATTAAAATCATTGCGCAACGTTTCATTTTTTTTAAATATTTATTGTATGAATTCCTTCTATTACATTTATTTACGCCCGAAGCCATTCTGCAGAATTTCCCTCCGTATCCAGCGGTAGGCCTGGCTAACCTTACCTAAACTATGTCCCTTTGTGGGCTGCTTCCCACTTGAGTTGCTATGAAAAACCAACTTTGCTACCGCCTACACTACGGAGACATATGAAATTTCACTTTTCATTCATTATTCATTCAATCCGAAGTTTTGGATGTCTCCCGCCATCCATTCTGCCCTTTCCAATGCTAATGCTCTCTTGCTCCCCTGCGTCTTCTTTCCCATATCCCTTTTTATTTGTTCTACAACACTTTTTTTGGGCTTGGGGTCTTTCTGGTGGGATCTTCCATCCACTTCATATATTTATATGAAATAAGAGAATGTGGTAGAGGTTTATAGAAAATTTTTATCATTTTAAAATGGAATCAATTGTTTAAATGTAAAATACAATGGTAATCTAAAACAGTTTTCAAACCAAGCGTACAACACTAATTCACTTTAACGATTCTTTTGGGCGCTTCAGTGTCGCATTGACTGGAGAGGGTGCTTATTAGGGGGATAGGGGAGGCCTTATCCCCCTTCGTGAAGGGGGATAAGGCCTCCTTAGCCTGTGAACTACGTCCATCATGACTGCTTGATGCACGTGGTCGAGTTAACTATCTTGCCCCCCCGTTTAGACACAGCATTTAATCATAAAAAATGTGAAATTAATATCCTATAAATATTTTATAATCAAACAAAGCATTAATATGCTTCCATGATTAAAAATTTACATTTATCATCAGAATTTTATCTATTCCTTTCCCATTAAGTTTTTAAAATGTCAAATATATATTTGAATATGTCAAAAAGAGTTTAAGTGGGCAAAAGTTGTTGATAACGTCATAAATAATTTCTTAGCCCATAGATAGTAAAATATTTCATAGGTAAGATACTATAAAGCTATAATTATTATATTTCAAAAATTTTTGGAGGGAGATATTACGTTTTTAATATTTTAATTCCGGTTTCATACTAAAGATAACTTTAGAGTGTCAATGGCTTGCAGTCCAATCTTCCCATCATCTGAGTTAACCATTTTTGGAATCATGGTAATGATTTAATAATATACGTTCCCTTTTTTTAAGTCTCCAGAAAACCTTAAATGAATTAATTTATTGATATAATATATGCCTATATAAAATTATCACTTCAGTCAATTTGAAAAATCACAAAGAAATATTTCACGCATACTGTTGCGGTAAATTTAGTATTTTGTTAAAATATTTATTTTTGAATATTTCGAAAGGTATAATCAGTTTTTAATGCTGCAGCATGGCTTTAAGTTTTGCGCGTTTCATTAATGCATTCATCTTTCAATGAAAAATTGGTCATAACTTTTTCTGGTTTGTTGTCATCACACCTTGGCGTTTTTATTGGTGTTATTATGCGTTTTATTGTGTTTAAGTAGTTGTGTGATTAAATTTTCCCGTGTTGTGTTTTTTTATGCTTGTTCTATTATTATTAGAATATACAGTTATTTACGGTAAAATTTGAAACACAACATGCTACTTTCACTTATTTGTGTTGCACTATTATTTAAGTTATCGACTCGGGAGATTTGCCGTGATAGGTGAGGGTGAAACTCACCGGGAGATTAGACCTTTGGCATTTGAAATTCAGTCAAGGGGCGGGCGGGTTCCTCCCTCGTGGCACCTGCGGATTTTCACTCCGTCCTACCTCCACTGCCACCCCTTGGTGCTACAGCCCTTTTAAGGCCCTGGCCTCTATTGTTATCCACCGCCACCCCTGCCTCACTTTAGCCATGCTCCTTCATCGCCTCACACCTAGGAGGTGTGTTTCCTTAGGCCGGCCCCCCCAGTGTCGTCACACGGCAGCCCCAGTCGTCCTCACCGGTGCTTACCGCCGCCCCCGCGCTTCCCCTCAAGTATTGTTTTAGTGGACCTTGCATCAGGTGAACGACCCATCTCATGCGAGCACTTGTGATTTATTTTACCGTCCCTGGTTTGTCATAAAGACCTTCCTGCTCTCAATTGGTCCGTATCCTCCATATTACATTCTCGTTGCCGACTCCACAGATACTTCGAAAATCCTCTCACACCCATTTCCACAGTACATCCTCATTATAGCCTGATATATATTTTCATGTTATTTTTTTACTGATATTTTTATATTAGAGTATATTCTGCAGTGCAAAGTGATTTCGGTAAAATTAATAGTATCATGCGCGGCTTATTAAAATTACTATGCGAAATTATGGATATCCATAGTGAGAAAATGCTTTTTAGTTTCCAAATTTTTATTGGAGATAATGAAACGATGTGTTGTACTGCATTGCACGCTACATACTACACGTTTCACATGATTATGCTACAGTGTGGTGAAATGCTTCGTACCACGTACTTCCAATGAAATTGTGGAAACTAATAGTTTTTTTTTTCATTTTGAATAATTTCGGTAACCTGCTGCTATTGTTACTTTTATTTCATCAGAAATGTTGTTTTAATCCATTTCCATAAAGTCAATTATTAAATTGTTTCAATTTACCAGCCTGTAGATCTCCCAGACTGACTGAGTACCACTGTAGCCTTAACATTATTATTTGCCATAAAGGCTGTTCCTCCTGCCCTACCGTTACCGTCACTTTAAAATAGTGTATTAGTTTCCTCATCTCCTTTCCGTCTCGTTCCTTGAAAGGCAACCTCAGTAATACGACATTTCTGAAGCATATCTGTGGGAGCCCCTGGCTTTTCAAGAGGTTGTACGTTTACACAAATAAACCTGTTTTCCATTTCATTATTCCCTTAACACGTATAGACCAACATATATAAGCTTCATTTATATTCCGAGACATTAGTTTGCTTAACCATTATGCTTAATTGGGTGTGATTACTAGCCCAATACCCTGCCCACAACATGAGCCTTGACTTTGGGGAGTCCTATCCCCTTGATAGGTTTCCTTCCCCATGGCAACCGAGTCCCATCTAGCCTTCCGCAGTATACTGGACACTAGTTCCACACAATATTGTCGTATCATCGACCGTGCGGACTAGAAGTGTCTTCGGCCGTATGAACGTACTGGTGGTGGGACTGACCCCTCTCCAGGGGTATTTAATTACCTCCTAGACTAGATCCGCCGTATTCTGTTCAAGCAGTGCCATTTCGAGCATGCATAGTGATTCTTCACCACGCCGCGCGGATGGTCTCGGAAAAGCAATTGCTATCTATTCGCTTCACTTACCACTGGCTGTGTTGCTGTGGACTGGAAGGGTATTCCATCCTAGCGAAAGGTAACTACCCCTTCCACCTCCCTTAGCTCCCCCCAGTTCGTTCTCTTTTCTAATATAGAACCAATAGATAGGCGATATTTGAATCCAATGCCCTATGGTTATCCACAAGCATTGAGCGATGAGCGTTCGGTAGACATTAGGTTAAATATCTAGGGATCTATTGGGTATCCCAACCTGTGATCTTGGTTTAAAGATTTGACTCTCTGACTACTCAGACTACGCTGGTTTAAAATCCTGTACTTCAAGCGGGTAAAGCTAACTTTTTTTTTACAAATATTTCGAACCTAATTATGTACACTATGTTCTGCCCTCCAAGCATCCACGAGGTTGTGAGGAAGGGAGTTTTTGGCCGCCGACCATTAGGCTCATTAGTGATTATTATCTGTGGATATTATTTTATTTTCCAAATATTGTGTTCCCGAATCGATCTACGGATATGAATTCCTTGTTTCAGTCTGTTTGGAAGCCAATTTTCCTCGTTTACCACAACTTCTCGCTGTGGCCTCACCCACCAATGTAATGCGTGGCTATAATTGTTTCCCCTTCATCAGCGATAAAATCTAATGGTTTAAATTTATCAAATAGTTTAGGGCGTGTATGAAATCTTCGTGCTTCCAGGGGCCCCGGAACCCTAGGATTTCCATTGGCAGAATGATCCCGATGCATGATGGGATCACGGGATCCCCGGGGCCACGATGCGTTGTGACATATTCCTGTTCATATTACCGACCACTTAAACTTTGAATTAGATAAACGATCTCGAGAGTCGTAGGTGTCTGGGAGTGAAGCAAGTACGCAAATCGCATTACCTTGGGAGGAGAGAGGGAGCGCTCCCGGGAAGCACTAAACGGGTGAAGCGTGGAGTTATGCGCTTCAGACCGTACACTCGTGGTTAACTCGTGGCCCTACGCCACCGGGTAACGCTAATGAACGATTTGACAGGTCAAGCGCGAAACGGAGCCTTCCTTCCGCATCTGAATCTGCCGTCAAATGTTATTCCGTAACTCACCCGGGGGACATTTTTCATCGTGGCATGTGAACTATGCCGCTGCACGCAACCCAATCGTAAAACGTTCACGGCCTGCTTGATTCCGTGGGTTGATGCCTCTTTCGCATCATCCTTCTGCGCCATAAAACGTTTTCCAGCGCACTAATACGTAGTTCCCGCGTGTGTATTAAAATTTCCTAACGGTAGTTTGCCGGTCAAAGGTACGGTTATGATGGACTCGGTGACTCGGTGCTCAGCTTTGCTTCTAAATTCCTCCTAACATGGCGCTAAAATACCCTAAATTGCATTGCAAAAATTACCTTAAGTATTAAAAAATGCTAAAAATACCATGAGTATCCTACATTACAGTAAATCATTTCTAAATTTGACACTTTTTCCACCCCCCTCCATGCCGTCCGTAATGCTTGATCCTTTCCAACACTCAACATACCCGCCATCCACTTTTCCTGCCTCCTTCGAAACCACTTCTCTCTCCCCTGCCATCCTCAAAATTTCATTGTTTTCCTTACCGTCTGCTAATCACGCTTGCGTCCATCATTTCGTGGGAGATGTGGTTGAGGTGGTGTCCCTGTCGCCTCCCTCAATAGCGTTTTTCACGTGGCATTAAATGGTCGTCCGACTGGGGTCAGGCGCTGCATCTGCAATCACTTCAATAGCGAACAGAATTGACGACAACTACCTTCCGTGTCGCTCCTAACCTTCGATCTTTCCGATGTGATAGTGGGTCTTCAGAATACGCTAGCAAATTTCAGTGCGTCTTCGTCAGCCGAAGAAGAATGGTGCGTTCTCGGGATAAGAGCAGGATCGGGGTTCGGTT
>LYUA01001464.1:147358-161359 GCA_002093875.1 Calopteryx splendens
CTGCATTCAATTCCGTCCCGCCCCCGAGCTGCCTCTTGTGTGAGAGGACTTGGACGGGGGGGGGAGGGGTTGTGGGTAACGTCCTTTAAAACAAATGTCAACATTTCCTCGCGTGGGATTGGAAAAAATACATTCAAAGCGTGAGCTCATTCCCTAACGCACTGTAATCTGTAAACATACGCGATCGCTTCTGCTCTTATCGGTTCAGTAGTGTGCGATGCTTGATCGTAATACGCGCGTCGTCGAAGCGATCCGGATCATTAAGTTAAGTATTCTGCACTGTAAATCATATTTTCCATGGCCAGAGAATTTCTCGTTTTTGCTTTTAGTCGCAGATATTACAAATCTACGACGCTTCTTGTTCACGTGAGAAGTCAGTCTATTTTATAATTTATTTGACCACCGTTCCTAAAGAACAAGCTCTGTCGTGCGTTAGTTTTATTAAATTTTTATTCTAATATTTGTAAAATTAAAAGATTTAACAGTTAGTTTGTATGCTATCTGGCGTAATAATAAAACACGAGCTTTATTTCTACTCTGTGTTTGACTAACAAGTTGTTTTCTGGGAAGATGGGGAAAGATGGCCTTTACCATTTATTCCTTTTACATTTCCCTTCATTCTTCGCGCACACACCTCCCTTTCTTCTCTTTCGTAGAACATAAGGTTTTGAGTCTATAAAATCAGGTAACCACCTTGATCATGGTGGGCAACCATCGTCGGATTCCTCCTCTGTGAAAACTAGGCAAGT
Organism: Calopteryx splendens; assembly: GCA_002093875.1. NCBI lineage: Eukaryota > Metazoa > Arthropoda > Insecta > Odonata > Calopterygidae > Calopteryx > Calopteryx splendens. The sequence continues at coordinate 148,108 of LYUA01001464.1, forward strand.
AATTTTCTTTTTGAGTATTTAAACATTTTACGGAGTAAATTATTCCAAAAAGTTTGATTATTGTTCCCTTTCTTAGTTAATAGTTCCCAGTTAATTATATAATTAAAGCGTGACTGGCTCAAAAAATGTTCTTACAGGATTTGAGAGAGATAACTTCAAGCCACAACCTTCTTTGTGTACGCTATTCAAATGCCGGATTAATATTCTATTACCTCTGAGTTACAAATACTGTGACACTGGGTGGTGCCTGATAGTAATTGTTCCATTAGGAAAATACATTTTTATAAAGGTTCAGAGAGGCCATTGCGAAAAGAAAAATTAAACCTTTCTTTGGATGTGAGGCAAAGACTGAATAAAGACGACTGGACGTAATGGGAATGTGTTTGTACAGGGCAATGAAGAGTATCAAGTGGACGAAGAAAATGACGAAGAAAGAAGCCCTGGAAAAAGTGAGTGAAGAAAGAAACTCATGAAAACCGTTGAAAAGGTAAAAGTGGGAGAGAGGAAGACGCTGTGATACAGGGAACTGGTGAAAAGTCATTGGACGATGTGAAAGCGAAGAAATATGAACTCTTGAGAACTCTCTAAGAGATAAGCTGGAAGGAGAGTCGAATTGAGAGCTGAGTCAGAGCAATACTGAAATTGATGACTATTGGTAGTGATTATGCTAATAATAGGAGAATATTTTAAGAGTATTTCATGAAAACCCTTAGTACTGATACTTTATTTAGCGTCACACACTCGTGCACCAATGTGATATGTAAGTTTTCATCCATCTAAAATCGTAATCTTTTTCATGTCCGAAGCCATAATTTCTGGATTTTTCTGGTATACTAGCCCCATCAGAATCTTTGAGTCGATTATATTAATTATTATTGTTTGCCGTTTTACTAATGGAAATGGAGCAAGTCTCACCTCATGGCTTATGTTATTATGTAGCTTTATCACCTCATCAGGATAGAGGGCACCCCGAACTAAGTCTTACGGTTTGTGAAGTAGCAGGTATAAATATCTTATGTAATAATAACTAAAATTGTGTCATTCAGCGAAGAATGTTAGTTCTCCACCGTTTGTCACAAATCGTATTCCCATGAAGTTCCAGTCCCTTGCCAGAAAATTGAACCGGTTGTATTAAATATGGATTTTCCCAATATGTAGGATTTGAACCTACCCACTAGGTTACCCCATCATCCTTTGAAATAGTTTTTGCATAGTAACAGAGAGTAATTATTTGTATTCTATTTTGTTAGTTCATTTGGGATGGATCAAAATTCTTTAAAAAAATATCTCCGGACTACCGTAAAAACGATAGAAGCCATTCCTTTTAAGGCTCTGGAGTCCTAAAACGAGCTCCTTTAACTCCTTTAGGTCACAAAGTGAGATAGCAGAGTTACGGCAGGCAATCAGGTTGACATCCGCGGAATATATTGTTACTCAAGATACCTCTCGTTTTCCCTTATGGGACTAATTCCTTTTAATGCCGAGTTGGTGGATGCTGGTGTCGTAAAGAGGTTTCATCTTTCGTAAAAGGGTAAAAAACATCCTATGAATTGCAATGACAATCGCATTTCTTACCTGAGCTATTAGATTGAAGCTCTGAATTGGAGGAACTAAATTCCTCTCACGATCGGTTGCTGTTACATCTTTACGAAAGAGATACCAAGGAAAATGGAAAATGACTGCAAAAATAAATTTATCGTCGCCCTTATAATTAATTATAACTGAGCGGTGGTAAATTCCATGAATGTCTTTCGTATTTTTTGTGGCCCTCCTTGATACCTAGGGCAGCGAAAACAGGAAGAAGGGGATTAAATCCTCTCACCCCACGTCCCTCCTCAGTCGCCCTTTTACCGCAGAATCGCTATATATCCGCGGTGAGCCAGATCCCTCATCCGATCCCCTTCGTCAAAGCGATGACGTAATTGAATGCTCCCTTTCTCTGAGGTGAGTTTTAATTTTTGCGTCGTGGCCTTGGGAGTGGCGCCTCTTCACGTGGCCTCGTTCGAAGGGAGTGCAGTGCAATTCTACCCGAGAGCTAAACAATTCGAGGAGGATGCATTAATCGGATATTTAAAAAATAATGCTGGCGCAATAGAAAAACTAGTTCTGCGTGTGTGTGTGTGAATAATGGAGAGGTTATGGCACTGTTGTGGACACAGCGTTGAATTGAATTTTTTCTTGTTTTCATCCGCATGCATCTTTCTCTTGCTATTTACATTCAAAAATTTTCCGTTTGTGTTGAAGTGCTTCGGCTGTCCTCTAGGCATCCTCTTCATGCTGGTCATTCTCAATCTCCTTCACGTCAAACATAGGAAGTCCATTCAACGAATTAATAGCCTTGGTTTCTTTCCTAAAATTATAGCCTACTATTCCCGAATCCCTCGTCAAAGAAACTATCTGAAACTTTAGAACTGTTCTCCATTTTCGAAGATGTCTTACTGGAGTTCTATTGAATGACGACATTTACGAATTGGCTATTCCTGTAAAGAAGCCTGAGGAACCCTGCACCCAAAAGAAACAAAGGAAGTTCGTTCTGAACTCTACTTGTTTTTACTCTACGGTTGTTAAAGGATCCATCAATTCCGAAGCGAATGGAGTGGATGGGGAAATAGGAGTAAGAAGTAGGTAGGTATCCGATAAAAGCCCGAAGAGTTATGAGCAGAAGACGTTACTTAACGTCCGCACACGGCAGCGTTCTTCCCCCCCACCTCCCCCCCACAGAAAAGAGGAGATAGCCGCTGACGGGTAAACGGGTGGCTTTTAGAAGTCTTTTCATTTTTTTCACGTAGCGCAGGATGCGAAAAAAAAGGGAAGAGGAGAGGTTCGCTGTTTGGTCGACTTAGGTTGAGGCAGCGCTTCTTTCCTCACCTAGCAACGTTGACGAAGTAAGTAATGGTGGCGACGCACGTTGACTATGTGGGAGGGAGGGGATATTTCGAATCGGAGTCAGTAAGAACGAGGGAACCCAGTCCTTAAGTGCGTCTTTGTTTGCGACCGCGCTAAGGGGCGAGGAATGAAGTCATTCAGATATGAGTTATCGGTGCTGAAAAAAACGAACACGATGCGTCATTCCGATTTATGTAACACCAGGTTGAAATGTTTTACTTTTAGACCTAGGTATTACGTGCCATTTCTTGCTTTGCAGAGCAGACCCTTGCGGGTGCATAAACTTTTTAAACGATTTAACTTCATTTTAATTCTCATAGTCTTCACCTAGATGTAACACTCGAAATCATAGGCTACTGAGCCATGTGTTTCAGGTAAGATGCGTTATATCTGTGTCTAAATTGATTTTTTCACTCATTTCAAAAGTGAAAGTTGAGGAATCCTAGATTATCTGTAATCGCAACCCCACCACTTAATACGGGGCCCTCCTCTTATAACTGGTTAGCATATTTCTCTTTCTAAGCACAATTTTTAAGGTGAAATCTGTTTTAGATTTTTTCGAAAGCAAGTGCCATAGAGTTATACCAAATAGATAAGCATCGGTTGTTATTATTAAATATTATTATCGTTGAGTGCATTAAACCATTCTCCTTTCCTTTTCTCATTGTTAGCTTTCAGAACTTCGGATCAAATTATTAAAATGTGTCCTTTTGGTACAAATTCATTTAAAACAAGGAATCAAGGAATGTGTGCACAGCAATTAATACCTTTGGTAATAGATCATTTTTTACCCTTGTATGTAGCATATTAATTTAGATGAGTATTTTTTAATGAGAGGGACATCCCCGGCATCCCATAGAATAAATGCCTGTGAAGCATTCTCTCACTTTTCAGCATCATACGTAGATTTCAATTATTCAATTTTTTTATCTTCCTAAAAACAGGCTCCAGTTTCGGGCCCCAGTCAGTGGAAACAATTAATTTTAAAAAGTTATAATAAACACGGTACTGTGATTTCCACCTATATATTTCGTATTATTATGTAGGACCTCTTGTTTATATTATTATGTAGGACCCTTTTTATATATTTCGTGTTCAATGGATTTTATTACAGTGGGACGTGTTCAGTGCGACTATTGTGATCGACGTAGACTAGTCTCAAGTGGAATGTCGTTCGTTGTTCGCTCCTCCCTCATCGGCTCCCCTAGCCGGAAGGCTGTGGGGTCCGAAATTTGACGGAAATGTACCTTTTCTCTCTCCTTGCGTGAGGATTGAAAGTTCTGCAATTGGCGATGACTTGACAGCACTCCAAGGAGGTCAGGAGCCATGTGCGCATCGTCCAGAGGTGAAGAAAGAGTGGGGCGTGGGTGGGGGAACGGAAGCACCCTCCCCCGGGAACGGGTTCCAAGGATCGCGGGATAGGGGACATAGTGGAGGATAAATACGCCTTGTGATAGGGCTGTACTACGGAGGAATAGAGGGCCGAAGTGGGAGTGACCGGGAAATCGGTGAACTGGAGTCCGGGAAATATAGAAAATCTTGGAGAACGAGCTGCAATTATTTCAATTGTGCATGTTTTAATGTTTTTTACTCTCACAATGCATCTTACAAGGGTTATTTTCGTTCCAAACGTGAGCACTATTGTAGTAAAGTCTCTGCTCCGTCCGTTTTTGATAGTATATTTATGGGTGACATGCGACCAGTGGTTGTTGTTAATGAAATGATTTCCAACCTTTCTCTTTCCCTAAACATTTTTTTTTCTCCGTTTGACCGATGCGAACTACATCACAATTGGAATTCATAAAGCAAGCTCTATTTGGGAATCCCTATCTTATCCTTTGTAGAATGAAGTAGAATGACTAAGGTAAGTAAGGTGTGTGATATAATTCAGTTTTTGTCCTATTCTTGGTGGTTTTTCCTCGTTATTTTGAGGAATATTCTCCCGAGGGAAGGGAATCTCCCTACTTTAAACGCTTCGTCCGTTGAGGGTGGGGATAGTGAAAATCCTCGCCCTTTGTGTGCCGTGAGTCCGATTCTTATTATGGAGAGTATTAACTGACATAACAGAGTTTACGGATCAAATTACTTTTGGCTCATATCTGTCTTATGAAATCCACCTACTTTTAATGGTTAAAATCATCAGATGATTGATTAATAACGGAAATATTGTGAGGTAGTTTACAGTCTATTTCGGTGATATTTACTTTATGCGTCATATTGTTGAGAACAATAATTCAATTCATTTTTTTTGCTTTCACGTTTGTTTCTTCTATACTAACTGAGCCAGATAAAACCTCGCTCTTAGGATTGTTACAAGATCCAGGCAAAACTTTTCCTTTCCATGAACAGCTACAGTTTTGGACCTATCCAAAAAGGTATCCTGGACCTCCATTTAACGGTCGTGGAATTTTAGTATTTGAGCTCTCTAATTTAGTACAAAATTGAAATTCCCTCTGCTCCAGTTAATTCGTTTCAATTCTCCCTCTCCCTTGCCTCATGAGCCCCTCGCCGGGATACTGGAACACTTGTAAACAGCTTTATTGTATTAAAAAAACGAAAAGTGCTTTCGGGGAAGCATTTCCACGCGCGGTATATTCGCAAATTCCAATGAGTTGGATGTGTGGTGTTTTGAAGTGGAGAGTTAGTGTTTTGGAGAAAACTTTAAATAATGTCCGAAGAACGTGTTTACTTTTCTTGGCGATTAGGTATTTGGTTAGGTTGCAGGAAAGCCAGGCGCAACGGGTTTTAGTTGGAGTGTTGCTTTCATGAGTGTGCACGAGTGTGCGTGCTTTTCCTAAACCTTAAAACTTCAGCAGGGTTTGTGCATCACCCTACACTGCTAGCACCAATCCCATTTTATTCTCTTGGGAAAAGCCAAAAAGTCTCATTTGTAAGCGTAGACCTTCATTTGAGAGATAACCGAGTCCCTTTTGTGTTCCGTCGGTTCCGTGAGAAAGAATCGCTCCGGAAGGAATGGGGCCTTTTCACAACACAAAGAGACGCGGAGGGACAGGCGAGAAGGAGATGTTTGGAAAACCGAAACTTGACTCTAATGAGAGGGATGAGACTAATCGATAAGGCCATTGTGTACATTTTTAATGTCATGAGAAAGAAATGAGTTGTTCCCTTCCTCAGACTTTATCTTCCTCAAGCCCATAGGTAAAAAGAAAAACAATGGCATCCACAATCAAGTATAGTGTAGTAGAGGATCGCACATTTTTCCAATTGCAAGCGCAATCTCATTTTAAAATGGTAATAAATACACGTATATAAAGATTATCATGAATAATGTTTTTTCTATGAATGAAAAGCACGCAATACGATGCCATTTAGTCGTAATTCTAATTAAAGTAATGGATCTACTAGAATTAATGCGAAAATTGATATGCTGTTATCATCCTGAGAAATTCTATATTCATGTCATGGTATTAGTATACCTGTATTCATATGCAAAAATACTGCCTAAAAAATTAGACACGCTATCCATCGTTGACACTGCTCATTACATAATTTTTCATGTAGAATAATTTGCTTTTTCACCAACAACCAAGTATAGGTATTTAAAATCCAGCTAAAAATACTTCCGCATAACTTGGTATGTAATTCGCCTTATAACCATGCAACAGTCCCAGGTGGTCTTGCCGTTAGCCCATTCGTTAATGAAGAGGAATATGAAATTTCCTAAAGCCGGAAGGCTTTAAAGATAATAGTACCTCTTCTCGGAGAGATGTACAAGCTTATGCCCTCCATTGTATCTTATCCAGAACGGGACCCATTTCTGAAAGTTACAGGAAACATATCTCCCAAAGTAAAATTGCATGGGTTGGCGTAGAATATCCATTACAACGTTTTTTAGGGTTAAAATAGCAGTTTAATAGGTTTCCAATGACTAAAAATTGCCTCTCTCTTCTCTTAATAATAGGTGCTGATATTGTTTTTAAGTTGTTTTTCACGCATTGAAAGTATTTTTTAATAAATATATATGCATATGCATGGAACAATTTACAATTTGTTATTATTTATTAAACTTCATAAGGGGCTTACTTTGTAATATTTACTCTTCTTATGCGTATTTGAACATATAATTTGCCAAAATGAGTGCTCAGTTGTAATAATCGGAAATCAGCGAGTGCACTAATGGTGTTTTAAGTGCATTAGAATCTCATTCTCCCATGAATCTTCAAATAACTGGATAATTCTCATTCACATTTAGGAACATCTAAGAAATTTGCCAAATATAAATAGATAAGCGTCTTTATTCGGGCGAAATTGAGGCCATTAGGTCCGCAGGGTAAAAATAGGGTATTGATTTAAGCGTCACTAAAACATTACATCGAATTGTTCATAGCGTGGTGTAGCGTTGTGTATCGAGTCTAATTTTATTTAAATGTACACCTATGTTATGTGTCAAATAAAAACTCTAAAGAATATTTCCTGTCAAATGTTCACGTTAGTTGAAAACTTAATTTTAGAGGCTCATCCTGGAAGGCATTAATGAGGAATTAATGAGTATAAATTATAAATAATGAGCATTAATAAGTCATTAATTATATAGAAGTATGGTAACACAATTTCAAGTTTATTCTTTCATCCTCTCTGTGCGTAATGCTGCATTAACCTTTTAGTAACGGTAATTTATGCATTGCACCTCAATCTACTCTTAAATAAAGTAAGTAAATAAATAAATAGAGAACTTACTAAAGTTCAGTTTCCATTAAGTTCTTGATTCATTGGAGTGCGTATCACACTCCAATCGGAAGAGAACATTTGCGCAACCTGGGATATCCTTTGGTGCAGAATGTCGCCCCTTTCAACCGTCATTTGTTTCCGTTTACGGAAATCATCCCCTGCAAATGGGATCATGTTCTTCCTCATAAGGCTTGTCGCACGTCACGAATCATTAAAGTCGTTGGAGCACCACATGCAATGGGACATGGCGGTTAGACACGACCGACCTCCCCTCGCGAGATTTCGCATTCCGTGTAAAGTCCCAGGCGAGGGACTGCTCCGTCGTGGGCTCAAATAGTTCCACTTAATCTCATGAATGAATTTTTCCCTATTTTGAGCAGGACTGGCATTAAGCTCTCCGGAAGCCCATGGATAATATCCCGGGCCACGTCGAGGATTTTATAGTGCACAAGGCACACGGCGCCGTAATTCCTTTGCGAGTCCTTTTTTCGGGGGAGAGGTGTGTGCTCGTTTGGACGAAGATAACAGAGGATAACAAGCCGGAATGCGGGAGCATGATTAACACTTTCTCCTCCAACGTCCAGTGTCCTCTGTTTCCGTCCACATTATTCCCGAGAGCAAGGGGGCGTGACTAATTCACTCGACTCGATGCCAAGCCCTCGTTCCCCTTCCCGCCCACGGCGCGGGCGGCGGAGTGGCGCTGAGGCTCGCCCCTTGCACGCCGGCGAAAACAAACTGAGCGTGCGAAGCGAAAAGTCCTGTCCGGTGCATTCGCCGGTCGGTCGGGAGGTCGCCAACTCCAACTTCCCCTCTACCCGCTTAACTCCGAGGTTCGAGCCTCGCCCCGGCGCGTGCACGTGTGTTGCTGTCACGCGAAGGTATTTCCTCCACACGGCGCGGAGAGACCAAATCCGAGGGATCGCTCCAATTGGTTAAAATCCCTCGAAAAGCCACCCGCGTCCTCGTCGTTTGCATCAACGACAGTATTATTTTCTATTTTAAAGGGTTCTCCGCGGAACTAATTTCCTTTGAATTGGGCTTAAATTGCAAAGAGGAGCAGACTACGCTGAATGACTTTCAAACGAAACGACGCATTTTAGAAACCCTTTTGTGTATTTCTTTTGTCTGAATGCAGTCCTTGATTATATAAGTTAAATTCCTGAATTCATTACATCTTTCATTATTATCAATAATTTTGGAGAATAATTTAATCGGTCGCTGCAAAAAGGTCATTACTTACAAATAGTAAACCTGTGTAAAAGCTAGAAATGTATTTATTTGGAAGATACTAGTAATTACGATCAAATAATTTCTTGTCACCAAAATAAATTAATAAAAATTCATTTTTTCCGACATTGATACGGTTACCCTCCACGGCAACAACATGAAAATCTGTTGAATCTCGATTTTTCCATTATATTATTAGCCGAGTGCCCTAATTTTTTATTTCGTATTTACTTACTGTATATCTCATGGCTGGGAATTTAAGGAGAAAAGTTTTTTTTTGCGTACAAGTACGTTATCCTCTCAGTAATCACATATCATAAGTTTCTTTTAACCAGAGTAAAAGATTTTTTTAGATTTTTAACAGAAGTTTATTCAGATAGCTTTAAGTGAGATGAAATAAACGTTTATCAGCATTTACATTTTGAAATTTTTTATGCATGATCGTTTTAGAGGGTTCATGACTAACTGGCCCTTCTTCACTTGGATATACCATTAGTATTCAGAAATGTGAAGTCCATAATTTATTTCAGAAAATAATTCAAATTTTACACCATTTAGCATTTGAGTTTATTTTTTAAATATCTCTTTTCATGAGTGTACTGAGCCACCAGTTAATTTGTAATTTATTTAATGCCTTCCCAGTCTACATTCAAGTTTGTCTAAAATATTTTTCCAAAAGTATACCAATTTAACTCAAATATTAATCATTGTATACATCATGTGTAACATATTTTTTTGAGTGTATGACATTCTTACTAAATATTTGGTCTAGCTGAAAAAGGAAACGTTCAATCCAAAGAGGAACTTAATTCCGGAGAAATCATCATAATATTGAATTACTCCTGCGTGATTATATTTTGTATTATGACTTCATTTGACTTTGTTGTAAAGTCTCATAATATAATAGAGGTGGCCTAGGGGTAGCATGCTCGCCTGTGGATCTAATGGTCGTGGGTTCAATACCCGGCAAAGGCGGAAAATTTCACCATCTTAAATATATATTCTGGAACGTTATATGATGGCTGAAAAATCAAATCTAGAAGGAGAAAACCTAGCAATTAGCTGGAACGAAACAATCTAGCAAGATATACAAGCCAGAATGGCTAGTGGCCCTGCCCCCCCCCTCGCCACACGCCCTCGCGGCGGCTTGCTGGGTATCGTGTCGGTTTTCTTTCTAGAATCAACCCGAAGGTCGGTTTGGTAGGTGATGCTCACCCAGTTCTAAACCAACCAGCTTACACTGGTACCGCGGTGACACTGGTCAACATCTATTTGAGGCCGAGCATTAGTTGCCCTAAATTAGCTTGGTTCATAGAGTTTCACCTTGTTCAAATACCGGACGGCTGGGGAAAGTTCGGATCGGAATGGTGCTGGATTTGGGAGCATTCATTTTGATGAGTATCCCATGATTTTTTTTTTAATTTCCTCCCGGGGATCTGGACTCATAGTATGTAACAGAAACATATGAATTATGTAATGCACACAATTCATAGATAATAACATTTGTTGATTAGGTGTTGATGAAATTAGGCCTCTATATTAAATAGGTTTACATAAAGTCGAATTACGGGATGTCACCGTTATATTATTATTACTAACGGTAATTGTCCAAATATTTAAATCAATCGATCCCTTTTATTATCCTTGGAACCCCATTGAAAAGATACAGAGCACACTTGAACCACGAAGTCATTTGCTTCATTATGTCGAATGTATAAGTGAGGTAGAATAGTTTGAAAGTTGTTCCATCGATTAGCATCAATTTTAACTTACTAATCTAACTGATTGAGTAAATAGCGTTATTTGTTAATGGTACACCTGAAAGCTATAAAAAATTAGAATAGGCTCATCGGCTATAGCATAACCGCACCTTTTACATGAATCACCATTTTTCAATTTGAAAATATTGCTCAATGTTCGTGAGAATACGATATTGTAACTTCATTGTTTCTAGTTCATGCTGTAGCTAGATAAACCAACGCCGAATATTTAACGGTTTAACTTAGTCCATAATTAACGATACATTTGATTCACACCTTCCGAGCAAAATAGCGTATCTCCTTTTCCAGAACATTTCAGCAAGCAGTCATAATGATTGAATATCATTGGTCAACTGTAAGTTGTTATTTTGCTCTGGAGTCAGAATAAAAGTAAGTGGTATGGATTTGTTAATATTCACTGATAACATTAGCTACGTCTACATCAATTAACAAACTTTTATAATTTGCTTCAGAATCATGGAGTGTTTGCAAAAATTACTTCCTTAGGTCATGAAAATTGTTTCCTTTTGCGAAATTTATTCAAGCCTTCGACCGATTTTACAGCAGAACTTTGAAATGACGAGACGGAAGAATGATTAATTAAAAATAAATAAACGACAAAATAAAATAAATCCAGTTTATGATTTTTATTTTTAGAGAAATAAACAGCGATTCTATTCCTAAACATGGATGTTCATTACTTTTACTAGGTGAAATAACGTTAAATTATTTGTCACCTTCCAGGGAATAGTATCGTAACTCGAAAAAAATTCTCGTATGGTCGCGAAAAATGGAATACCATTTTACTGCAAAAGTATGATGAGACTAATGCTACCGCTGAATATTTTCAAGCCCATTGATGCCTGATATTAATCTTATTTTGCTGATTTACCGATGCTATTCAAACTGTATTTCAGCCAAATCGAAAGGTTATGGAAAATGATGTACGATATTTGTCATGGCTGGTGGTAGTTTTATGTGCAGTATGCTTTTTATTTGGATGTTAGTTTGCACAGAATTTTCCAGCGTGCTCAAGTGCAGAATTCGTTCACCCCTTGTCTTGTTTTATGTAAACACCCTGTAAAGCAGTTGAAATAGCGGCGCGTTGACGAAAAATCACAATGTGTGCACATGGGTCGGGAGCCACAGAGCAAGGCGACGCCGCCGGGGGGCGCTTCCTGGGCGCCGCCGGCGTGGGATTTTCTTCGTCCACACTACGGTTTGAGTTTCAATTCAAAACATTTTCGACGCCTTTTCGGAATTCCCTTCCACCGAAAGAGGCACCGCATTGGTAGATGGCGTCAGAGTGGGGAAGATTAAGAGAAACGGAATGCCATTGCCTTCCGCTCAGTTGCGGAGACGCGTGAACTGAGTAAATGCTGAAAATGAGGTGAGGTGAGGTGAAGGAGGGAGGGACCGGATGGGAGGGAGAGGGGGAGAGGAAGAGAGAGGAGAGAGAGAGAGAGGGAAAGGGTGAGATCAATACCGCGGAATGATTTTTTTGCGAATAAAAAAGACGGAGATCGCGTCCCTCATTTCTTATTCCTTTGTTTCTTCCGGTTGGACGCCATCGAAATTCCTTCTGGCTCAAGAAGAGCTTCTTCTCGGCAGGATAGGTGCCAATTCTCCAGGGAGTAAGAGTGGTTTTTTTTAAATGGAAGCGGTTGTATAGAAACGGCCAGATCGACGGGAGCATTAGCCTAATGTTACCTCCGTCTTTTCTCTTTATCCCGACGTGAATGAGAAGCCGACGTAAATGAATTTGCCGATATTCATGCACGCGCGTTGCCTCTCCCGCGTTGATATTTCGGATACCTCCGCCATTGACGCATACTAAAGGGCTCTCTTATTTTCTCCATGACATTTTTGAGACCCTGTCGAGGGAATTGAGTCATATTCGAGGGACTGGTCAACTTTCATTTTGTAGAAGAACTACGCGTAGACACCAATCGGGCCTTCGGAGGTAAACTAGGAGACGTGCTTTCGGTTTACCCCAATTCTGCCGTCAAGATGTCTTGTTTCTTCCTTCGTTTCCGTAATATGAAAATCATTCGCAATAAAATAGATATGGTTTGAATTAATATTGTGTACGTACGCTATTATGGAAAATTTTGCGCGCCAAATACCTCTCTGTGGACATGAGAGAAAATTGATTTTCCCGGTGTAAGTACGTCGATGGCCCTAAAAAATCGCGAAAAACCCAAGCTTTGCCTTTCTATTTTTTTCAGATGAGCGCCGAATACCGCGTTATTTCAGTATCGTGTTAAAAAACCGAATTAATGAGTCTTCTTTTTCACCTTTGTTAAACCCAAACGAAAGATGTCAACTAGGTAGTTTCAATACCTCAGCTATAATGCCGTGTTATTTATCATCATCATCATCAAAAGTTGTCTGCTTGAACAGGTCCCTGGTGCCTCCATCTCTCTCTGTCCTCTGCCCTCCTCTTCAAGTCGCCGTAACTTCGTCTCCTTTCAGATCGTCAATCGTCTTTCTTCTCCTTCTTCCTCTCTACGGTTGTCCTTCCACCGTTTCTTCTAGCAAATCAGGCAACAGACACTCCCTCCTCACCTTACATGCCCCTTCCATTTCTTCTTCCTGTCTAAAATGGTGTTTAGCAACTTTCTTTCTTCCCCTACCCGCCTCAACACCTCCTCACTTCTTACCTGGTCAAACCATTTTATGTTAAGCAC
>LYUA01001466.1:199532-209842 GCA_002093875.1 Calopteryx splendens
GGGATCCCCCCCCCCCCCCGTCTCACGTTGTCCTCGGCACGTGGAGGGGGGGGGAAGGGGTGCTAGGAAACGAATCGTGGGGTTTTTATTCTGAAGTTGTCGCTCAATAGGCTTTTGATGCCCAATACGCTTCAGTGCCTCAGAGAGAGAAGAAGGGCCGATGGGTGAAATACTGCCAAGAGTACTTAATCGTGTGTCTCTCACGGGAGCTTTCAAGTAAGGTGCATTCGAGGAAGCCTCCTTTACTTTATTCATATTCTTTTCTTGGCGTAAAAGTCTTTCCAGTCCACCATTTTCTCTACTTTCTTCTGATGAGGATCACAATTAATCCATACTTATCGTGTGAAATAATTACAAGTACTTACGATTTATTCTTATCGATCAAGGTAGTTTAAAGTGGGAAAAATGGAAATGCTAAAATGTAACCCAAATATAAAAATATGAAGTTTTGTTAAATAAGTCACGAACCAAAAAATGTTAAGTGGAAGAAAAATGCCTTCATTATTACCCCATCCTTGTTATTGGTTTGTGTAACTCGGCAAAAAGAAAAACTTAAAACTAAATTATAATTCCCAAAACATAACAAAATGCGTGTTTCACACAATATTATGGATTCATTCCTTCGGACAAAGATTCGCTCCCTTGGTCCTCTTCCTTCCTTGGCGATTAAAAAAAGTATCATTTTCGATCGTTATGCTAAAATCGAAAAAACAGCTGGAATGTGGCCATTTTAAAAAATGGTCACATATCAGCACTTCCATTAACACGAAGTTTTCCTTATCGCATTTCCCAAGATATCAATTGAGCTACAAAGTCATGCGATGACTTCATTTTGAATGAATTAATTAATTAATTAAGAATTTTTAAAGGAATCTGATTTTGACATTTAAAAAGTATTTTTAAATGTCAAATTTAAAGTTTGAAGTATCTCAACGTTTATCTGAGTCACTATTTCCCAATGTATCTTAAACATTTTCATATTAGTATTTTTTGAGGGGATTGTTTTTCCAATTAAGTATAAAAAATTATTAAGGTTTTCCTCCGCAACATCTGACTTGATACCGAAAGTATGGTGTTCAGTGTATCAGTCATCCCTCTGTTTTAAACTTGCAAGTATCGACGCCTGATTGTGATTTAATATGCATTTTTGTAATTTAAATCCTGTTAGAGTGAATTGGTTGGGATATGTTTGCTTAATTCTATCCGCTCCTCATAGGAGTAACACATTTCCTCTGCATATAATTACGTTCATGACTATGCATTCCCTTGAGAAAAATTAAAGTTGCACTAGCTGTTCTAAAATATTTAATCTCACTTTAAATTCAATATTTTTAAAATTTACTAAATATCAATGCTTAAGGTGATGGCTTTACTTCAACAGTAAGTCGTGTAAATGTCTCGGAATACCAAAGAATTGCGTTTTCATTTGCTTACTCTCCGACGAAATTACCAAAAAAATGGTTGGTCCGCAGAGGTATAATTTTCGTTCCGTTTAATCCGTTGGCAGAGGTATAATTTTCACTAATGTCTCCAACTCCTCCTACTGCTAGGATATCTCTAATTTTCCGAAAACAAGTTCTCTAACTGTTTGGCACGCAGTCATGCTTCACCAGCGTCGGGATTTCCTCCACAAATAAACACATGAAATTGACTGGAGTCAACTCGCAGTTTCGGACCACACCTGTCTGCTTGAGCTCTTTTCAGGTAAGACTCGATGAAATTTACATCTCTGACTTCTCTCGGCTATGTAAGGGGCACTGCTTGTACTTACCGAGGAACATTTTTCTCTTGGAATCTTACGTATTGTCATCCGCAGGAAACCCCTGTGTGAGTTGAAAACAGTTTCTTTGGTTTTGCCCATGATTTGACGGAACTTAGCACCTTCAAACATGAGCTTTACGTTTTGATGGGCAATACATGCACTGACGGATGTGTGCCCATTGCTCCAGCGAGGAGCACTCTCGGATTAGAAAACTTAAAAATAGAAACCCTCTCTTCTGGATACTGGACTTATATATATGGACTTCTGGATATTTTAGAGGATAACTATCTCCATAAGATTTTCCTAGAACTAATAACTTATTCTTCAGAACACCTCTTTCCTTTGCATCCATGCATTCCTTGCTCCCTGGGGTTTCCAGGTTAACTCTTGCTTACAGTAGAAGGTGAGACTATGTACTCTCTCGTTACTTCAGATAGCGACCGACCTACCATCACATTTGACGTGCACAGCATTTCCTGTTTTTCTTTAAGTTTCCTCATCTTTAGGAAACATGTACTTTGTTAATCCAAATCCATCAATGCTTTTTGCAACGGCCACATTTAGGGAAGAATTGAGAAAATGTTTATTTTCAAAAGAATATGTCTCCGAAGAAACAATATATTCTTTCAACTGCTGCAAAATTTCTGCACGACATGTACGATCAAAATATTCCTACTTCCACTCCAGTATCACTGGAACTGCCTCCTTTTCTGTCCTTGTTTTTAAATAATTTTTGAAGAGTATTTGGCACTCTTCGAGACTCCCCCTCGTAATAATTTTTCGATCTGACTATTATCTTCACGTTCACTGGTGGAAGACCAAAGTTTATGATGCCCGGTTTAAAGCCTCCCAAGCGTAACTTGCTCAAGCAAACATGCCCAGCCGCTGCTCTTTCCACCCTCACTTTCCGACGCAGAGCGATGACTTGGCTATCTGACCATTCTCCGTTGCGTGAATGACTCCTTGGCAAGCCCCGTCATCAAGATTAGAAGTTAAACTAACGCCGTTGAGCCCAGGTTCATCTGATGGCTCCTCTTGATTCACGGCTGGAATGCGTGGTTTCTCATCATGCTCATTATTGGATTCTTGCTTCTCCTGCGATGAAATTGCTTTCAGATCCTGTGTATTGAGGAGATATTCAATCGATTTTTCAGTTTTTTATTCTTTAATATCCCAGAAACATCAATTGAGGCCATTAAAGGCCTCAAGAGGAGCACACGGATTTTCCCAGCCATAACTTTATTACTGATTATATTACACAGTCTCTAAACTTTTCCTTCTGGTTAGTTTCGACTTAGACATTTATCAAGAAATAAGGGAATCCTACAATTATTTTCAGGAGCAGTAATTATGGTGAAAAGCTGACAAATTAAGCTAAAATTAAATAAATAGTCTTTTGAACAGGTCGATTCAATAATTCGTGTCTCCTTCTCATGATCCGCGACCACTGCATAAGGAAAGTAAAGACGCCCAAGAAAAATATTAAGACCCCCACTTTACAGACCACCATTCTCTTACCCTTTGATCAACGGATTGTGTCCTAGCACCCCCTGCCACACGAATGTTACATTAACACTATTATTCATTGAGAATTTCCTTGGGCGTCATCGTAGAGGGCAATAGTAAGGCGGTTTTAATGACATGAAAGCTATTACTATGGAAAAACACGCTTCCCTCTTATTTTTTAATTGCGTCAGGTCTTTCTTTCCTCATAACTAATTTTGTAATGTTTTCCAAATGAAATGATGTCATCGCATCTCAATGACGTAAATTTTACACATTTAAATTATAAAAGAAAGGCAAACACCCTTAATCCTATCTCCTATCTTAACCTGCTTTAAAAAGCCTGCCTTTAACATTTTGGCATAAAGTGAGTGATGGCTGTGAAAAAGTTAAACTTTTTTTGTTCTTAAATGGAAAAGCACCCTCCCTTTATGTGATGTGCTTTAAGGTCTATCGTATGATACGAAAAATTGAATCAGATAAACGCTGAGGCCTTTTAAAAGTTTTAACTTAAAAAAATTAACAAATAAGATTTTTATAAATTTTTTACTTTTTTATTATTTTTTTTAATATTTATTATTTTAAAAATAATTTTAGTTAAACTAAAATCTCTGCATAACCTTTAAGCTCACAATTGATTGATACACTTAAGGGAATGGGATAATAGTATTAGTAGAGAAAACCGCCTTTTTTGAAAATTGTCGTATTTCAGTTGTTTTTTTACTTGCATAAAATAACCAATATGGTATTTCTTAATTGATAAGAAAAATATTTCTTTCGTTGTTCATCATCTGAGAGATCAAGGCTCAACGTTGGTTCGAATTGGCTTTGATTATCCATATCTTTAATTTACACGTTTTGGTAGCTAGAGAGTGTTGTATTAAGGGAAAATTGATTTTTTGTATTTATCAGCTCATTGTAACTGCTTGATTAGAAAAAAATTGTGAACAATCAATTTTCCTGTACATCGTTTTTAGCAAAAATCAAAATTTTTTGAAAACGCTTTTCAGTGTAATACTTACACTGCACTTACAATACATTTACAAGAAACCAAAACTGAATATGTATTTCAAATCATAATTATCAAGGCAATTCCAAAAAACAAGTATCTAACTGGAAAGAAAAGACAAAATCTATGGGATGAAGTCAAACCAGTGCCATTGATCGGACATTGTATCACTGCAATCAATGTGACACTAATTTATGTAATTCACTTTACCTTATTTCACTTTGCGAATTACCACATCAAAAATGGCGTGCAAGATTTAAATCAGTGGTTAGTCGACAAAAATACTTTAGTATCTTAATAATCTGTCTCCATTTTATTATTATTATCCGCCTTTAATCGGCAAGCCACGCATCATCATCAGTCTCTCGCGGCTATGTACCAGTCTTTTTCGGTTAAAATAATCAATAAGAAGTGGTCGTACTTCATCGAATAAGGAATTTAGGATTGATTGAATACTCATTCATTCGTGGCGAAATCCACCGATAAATATGGTGTAGCATAGGTTCTATGGGAATAATTTTTCTGCTGCAAATCGAATTCGTGAGTGAATGCAACTGCATTGTTTTGTATATTTTCTTTGAAAAAATATATTTGCCGAAGTATTCAGAATTGAAATTCACTTGAGTTGGAAAGAACCGCCATGCACCACACTCATGTTCTGTCAAATCTCGTAACTACGTATTTACATTTCGCGAAGGCACTTGAATATCGAAGATATGAATGAATTTCGACATCTAAATACAACACTAGCATCAATACATGCTTCAATGTTAGTATTTCTTATAAGCTAATTTTTTTCGTTAAAGCATCTACATGAAGAATTTCTAGTACCATTTTACATAAAGTCAATAATATTTGTTAAAAAATAAATAGTTTAAAATACTTAAAATATTATATTTCTGAGCAAGCACTGGATCCCATGCTTAAAATCTTCCCATGTTTAGTATGCTATTCTGGATAATATTTTAGTGTTTTTTCAGCAATACATAGTGCCATCATCCTCGTTTCAATCATTACATAGAGCACGATTTTCGTAGTCTAATTTAATTGTATGCTACCATGAAAAAAGGTGGACAGAAAAACCAAATTTAATGTATGATAACTTTTCAAGAAATTGAAGAAAATATTTGCGCTTTTACATCTATTATTTCCTAATTTAGACAGTTTATTTGCGCAAACTTCTTCGTTGGGGTCAAAATTGCGAAATGCAGAAGTCCTTGTCCCCAATTCCTGCTCTAACTAACAAGCACCTGAAATTTTCGTGCTAACCAGTTGTAAATTTTCATTTAAGAGGCATATTTCAAACAAAATACATATTTTTATGAGCTAAATTTGACTCTCAAAACTATGTGAATACATGCACTCCCTTCGCAATGTTCTCAACGCTCCTGCAGTATGCTCAAGAAAACTTTTCAGTAACGAAAGGAAATTTACACTTATGCTACGCTCTTCCCTGCTGCTCTGTCTTCACGTACTGTTCCCGAAACTTTGAATACCCCAAGCCTTGAGAGTCTCCCTGAACCACCCTCACCATTAACCTTTCCGGTCTGCCCCTCCCTCCCTCAAATCATTAGCTCTTCTCTCTCATATTTGTTTATTTATTTGACTCTTATGAATTCTCTTACAACATGACCAAACTACCGTAGCATGCTACTGCCATAATTGTTTATTATCGGTGCATGCAATCCACATTATTTATTTAATCACCTTCCCGTTCTTCACCATTTCTCTCCTAGTTCCACTCCTAGTACCTACCACGGACACTCAAGTACACGGAAGAAGTATGCCACTTCGTTTAATCGACATTAATGCATATCCTGGCTCAACGAAGTTTCACTCCCATGCAATAAATAATGTAGGAAGGAGCACGCTTTTACAAATTGTCACTTTTTCTTCCTCGTGCACAGATTCATTTTTTTATGTACTCCAGAGGTTACCAACAATCTTTCTACTGAAATTCGCTCGACTTCGCTTTAATGTCTTCATCCTACCTTCTTTCGTCAAATTTTTGTTAATATATTTAAAGCTACCCTCTTGTTCAAATATTTATCCATTTGCCGTCATTATGCAATCATTTTTATCATTATCCATAGCAAACAAAACTTTAATTTTATAACCATTTACCCTCATTTTCAATCTATTATTATCCCAGGGTCCCCAACAGCTCTTCATCCCAACCATTCCTATTTCGTACTGCTCGGCTGACATCTCAGCCGGATCACACTCACTCACTCAACAACTCTCAATCATCTCAAAACCTCTTATCTTCACGCTCCCCCCCGCTCGCCTATCCACCCTTGTCGTCCATTTCAACAGTATCACATCCCTTTTGATTTGACTCAATAAACACGCACTGGATACCCATTCGTCTCGCAATAATTTCATTCACCAACACATGCTCATGTCCATTACTTGCTCTTCAAGTGCATGGTCGTTCTCATGATGGGCCAAAGGAATGCGGTATTCGCACTGGCCTTCCATCATCCATCCGAGGCTTTTCGTTGGCATTCAAAAGGTATAAAAGCTGTGTAAGAAGATCGGCCTTTGCAAATGACCGTCCCACCACGTGGATCATCCAAAACTAACGGTTACGGCCCACTCACCCCACCCTCCCCTCTCGTTCCCTTTCCAATGGGAAGGAAAAATTGAAAAGGATTTATTTTTAGTCATTTCAAGGGCTTCTTCCCTTTTACTGAATTCCCTCCGCACTGACCTGCCCTTGCACGCACATTTCGCCTCCATCACATGCAAAACGCATTGTTCCATGCATCGTTCCCTTCCATGTATTCTCATATAATCCTAATCTCCCTCCTGTTGTGACCACCACCGTTCACTCTTCCATCGCACTCTTTTTGTTTTCTGATTCGACCCTCGATCCGATTTCTCATTGCGAACGAAGCGGCGGCTAAGCGCGCTCTTCTCATGCCGATCCATAAATATCCATGCATCCAATCCCACAGTCTTCCGTGCTTCATTTATTTCTCACCATATCTCCTAATTTCACTACAATCGCTCATGAAGCAGAACCATGACTACCGCTTAGATTTAACCACCACCATTTAAGAACTCCATACCTTCCGCGTGATTTAAGTCGAAAATCATTTGTGACGTGAGATGGGCCTGGTACCTTAACATTCAGATACACTTGGAACTGGGGATCACTCAAGGACGTCATAATTGTGTGTGGGGCACCAACCTTTTGTATGTTGGGCACGTGAAAAACTGCAATTATGAGAAGCTGATCGGAAGGTCACTCCGTCTTCGCGAGTGCTTCACAAATACAGAAGCGATGTGGTATCAATCCGCATTGTCATCTTTCCAAAGATTACCCTTCGCGTGGGAATATATTTCTTTGGGTCCTATACTTAGAGGAGCACGTTTGATGGAAATTAAAATTAAAGTTGTTGGGAATATATGTTATGTATTTGTTCATACAAAACTATTATGGTGAATGAACTTGAATGTTTTTTTTTTCAAAAATTGATTATAACGCACGTGCATTTATCCAAACTAATTATGTTCCTTTCGATCTGCAGGGATCTCTATGCATAAAGGTTATGCCTTCGTGCAGTTCACCAATCCGTTCGACGCCCGCAGCGCCTGCCTCGGCGAAGATGGAAGGACCGTCCTTGGACAGACACTCGGTGAGTTTTACACTCTTTATTAGTTTCCGTATGTACGTGTGTATATATACATATATGCGGTCCGACTAATCGAATCGAGACGTCGTCCGATATCCATTACCCGGCTTATCTTCAACCAAATATTCTGTCATGTATCAAATCCACACAGTGTCCATATCCACATTTGACTTGTTGTGCAAGCACCACATTCTGAAAGTAAAATGCGCCCAGCCTTGCCACAGGCCTGAGGGTAATTTTCGAGAACGTGTACTCCTTGTGCCTCTCCTTTCACTCTCCGAATCTCGAAAGAGCATTGCTGTAGCAGCTCACTAAATTTACGAGTTTCGTGAATGTTGTTAAAATTAACCGTGAGTATCAATTAATAGCAATCTGTAAAGAGGTTATATATATATATATTGTCTTTTATTTATATATTTCCTGTCCGCGAGTTCAATGACCATAGGGTAATTTATGAAATATGTACATTTGAATAAGTTATGCACGTAATGGAGTAGAGCAAGCGATAATGCTATCATTGTTCTCTCTCCCACTCTCCACGCTTAGAGAATTACAATACGCACCACAGTAGAACACGCTACGGTGGTGAGATTGATTAGTCCCACTTACTCCTGTGTGAAGCTGACCTCTTTGCCTTCGCATTTATTCCGTAGCATTCGTTATTATTATGAAAAAAATTAGCATTTAATGGTTCACGTAAATATGCATTCATTTTCATGGTCATATAGTCTGCGGAATACGATCCATTGTATATTAAAATAATAGAAGAAAATAGGCAGAAAGTTACCTGCGGAAACCGTAGTGGATTATTTGCATAGTTGAATAGTCCAGAAAATAAATGCATTTGTGCTGCCTCGTCTTTCATTATTACGCCGATATCCGAATAAAAGGACTAGTGTGAATATATGTGTGTGTGTGTGTGTATTCTGATATGATTGCTATTTTGTGGCTAACTGGCTAAAACCCGAAACCACGGGATACTATTATTTACGTGTTTATCCCAATTAGAGGAACTGATTAGATTAAGGCCTGGATTTTGATGTATCCTCCAGACCGGGAACTTTAGTGTAGGTACATGTTTTTTCATATTGAATCGGTTTAAATATTTACTATGCCATTGACTAATGAAAATGTATATATAAAAGTGTTTCTACAACTTTTGCGTTACTAATGTGACCCTAATTTCTCTTTTTAATTTCCGTTATTAACTTCTTTAGTCTTTTAATGCCTTCTTTTGAATCTCCGTTAATATATTCTTGATTAAGTGAGATTAGTCTCACCACCTTTCTAGAAAATTAAAAGGTCTATAACTTTTGCTCCTTTTATATTTTATTCAAAGCTGTGATTCATGAGGTACTTATGTATAATTTTATCGTGAGGCATGTGTGAAGGCAGAATTACCTAATGGTTGGCTCGCGGAACAAAATTTCAGGTAAACTACCCACGTTATGAAAAATTCTACGTTTCTACCTATCAAATTTATCATTCCTCGTATAAAACTAAATAAATTAAATGACGATTTCTTTAAGGATTGGTTGATTACTTGCGCACATCATGTTCCTCTAACCTGGAAATTGAAAGTAGATCGACCAAAAAACCTATTGGTTAAAAGGATACATATTCTGTATTTATAAGAGAAATGTGAATGAATGTTCTGTATTTATAAGAGAAATTGTATATTAGGATATTCCGGCATTTTTTCGTTCTCTTTTAAAAATAGAAAACTATTTGATGAGAGGCAGGAGGGAAATAAACCGGTGGAAAGAGATGATAATACTCATTTGAAAATTACTGTGTATCGAGAATTTGTGAAATAGCATTGCATTCATTACAAGGTAATGCAATATTATATTACAATTAATCGATAATTTATTATTAAATACTACTTAAATTTTAATTTTAAAATATGGATAAATTCATGTTGTAGCCACATCAGATTTTTTAGCATAATACTTCAGCAAATGATGAACAAAATTAACCAATTTCCTGAATTAGTCCGAATCCCTGTTTTCACAAACTATTATCCACCGGATTTACTTTTTCCTACTATAAATCTAAAATAAAGGAATTGACCACTACTCATCGTATTGCATAAAAACTTGGGCAAGTGACTTATACGTATATTTCGCTTTTATCTCTCGCGATGATCGGAATTTGGACTGAAATAATGTTTAACCATGTTGAAGGAGTAATTTTCAGTGTGCATGCGTCGTCGTAGCAGGGGCTTTGTTGCCGTCAATGCCCGCTGAAGTTGTTCTCGCCGCTATAAATGTGTGAACACGAATCGACTCAGCTGAGGGTGGAGAAGTCAACTATTCGACAGAAAAAAAAATCCGCCGCGAGTATGAACGAGGGAGCGAGGGCGGAAACACCCCTCTCTCCTCGCACGGAGAAA